>JAABOM020061882.1:0-10659 GCA_011800125.2 Solanum clarkiae
TATTCTCATACTAAGAAATTGACTTTAACATCTATGCTCAATTAAGAATCCTCAATTAAAATCCTATATCATATAAACTATGACTCGGTCTTAGCTTAAAAAAATTTAGGGTGTTACGTTCGATGTCTATCTATTTGAGTTATTCTTTCATTGTCGAGTTGATGTGACAATGAGGCCAAGTGATTCGCTCGAGAGCTAGCAATAGTCTCTAAGTACCAGTCACGCCAAGGGTACCCTCCCGGGATATGACAAACATGATATCAGAGCACAGAGTTCAAGAGTCCTAAGGAGTCCATGAAGCCGTGTCTAGTGGAGTCTTATTTATGAGTGTGTTGTGCACCACACTTTATAAGCAGGAGGCTATAGGACATTAGGAATTGCCTCACTTTCTTGTATGCTGAGTTCATGCGATGGAGTTGGAGACTCTATAAAATCTTATAACTCATACATTATGCGATTGCAGATCATGCCTCCTGGATGCGTTGTTACATAGAGGAATGCTTCATCCAGCACTGCTGAGAACCCTACTTTAGAGGTGCCTCCTCAAATGGACACGAGGGACCGAGGTCAACCATCCAAAACTACTAGTGTTCCTGTGGATGTTCCACCTGCTCCTACCTCAGAGGCTAACTTCAAAAGAGCCATTGCTATGCTCACTCAGTTGGTAGCTACCCAGAGCGGGAACCAGGGTTCATGGACTCCTGGTTCTAGTTCTCATGAGCCCACAACTGCTTCTAGACTGAGAGACTTTTTGAGGATGAACCCACCTGTCTACACTGGGTCTAAGGTTGAGGGGGACCCTCGAAACTTCATTGTTGAGATGTGGAAGGTGCTAAAGACTATGCATGCAATTGAGACTGAGAGAGTTGAGCTTGTTGTCTATCAACTCAAGGATGTGGCCTATGTTTGGTACAATCGGTGGGAGAAGATTCGAGGTGATGATGTTGAGCCCATTATTTGAGAGTGCTATCCTCGATCACTTCTTTCCTCAGGAATTAAGAGAGGCAAAGGTTAAGGAGTTTGTGAATCTGAAACAAAAAAGGGGATGACTGTTAAAGAGTATAGCCTGAATTCATCCAACTGTCCACATATGCACCGAAGATGGTTCCGGATATGAGAGTGAAGATGAGAAATTTGTGTTTGGTTTGAGTAGGAAGGTGAAGAGAGAGCTCAAGGCGGCATTATTAATTCCAGCCATGGATATCTCTAGAATGATGGTCTATGCCCAACAAACTAAGAAAGGTAAGAAGAAAGACAAAGAGGAGCATCTGAGTAAGAAGGATAGATCAGCAGGGCCTGAGCCTACCCAGAGCAAGCAAGGTAAGAAAGATAAGTCCTATTTCCATAAGAGGTCTTCTAGCTATGCATTATCTTCAGCCAGTATACAAGCCCTGAGCCAGAGATATGATTAGAGATCCCAAGGTTAACCAAACTTTAGGGCACAGGGTGCACAGTCTCAAGCAAGTGAGACTCTTGGCTCTAAAGGGAATCCACCTTGTGGAAAATATGGCAGGATGCATTTGGGAGAGTGTAGAGATGGAGGAAATGCTTGGTACAAGTGTGGCCAGCCGGTCATTATCAGAGGGAGTGTATGGTTTAGGGCAATAAGGCTCAAACTTCTACCAAACACCACCAGTGAGGGGTAATCATAGAGGTAATGCCCTAGGGGCAAGCGGTGGGAAAAATTGTCTATATATGATAGAAAATCGACAGGATCAGGAGGTTGCACCAAAGGTTGTGATGGGTATGTTTCGAGTCATTACCTTTCCTTGCTATGCTTTACTTGATCCAGGTGCTACTTGCTCATTTGTGATGCCATATGTGGCGAGTAAATTTGAGATTGTTCCTGAGCATTTGCTTGAGCCATTTTCTATTTCTACTCCTGTTGGTGAGTTCATTATAGCTGAGAGAATCTATAGAGATTGTGCGGTATCCATATATCATAGGGATACTCTTGTTGGTTCGATTGAGTTAGAGATGGTTGATTTTGATGTAATCCTTGGTATGGATTGACTTCACGCCTGCTACGCCTCTGTTTATTGCCGAACTCGGACCATCAAATTCCAGTTCCCGAATGAGCCTGTTATTGAGTGGGAGGGAGACTTTGTTGCAAAAGAAGGGTAAGTTTATTTCTTACCTCAAAGGACAAAAAATTAATCTCTAAGGGATGTATCTACCACCTCGTGTGAGTTAAGTCTGATGAAGGTGATCCCCCTTCTCTTGAGGTTGTCCCAGTTATGAGCGAGTTTTTTGATGTGTTCCATGAGGATCTGCCTGGAGTTCCTCCTGATAGGGAGATCAACTTTGAAATTGATATTCTTCCGACACCCAACCTATTTCTATCCTGCCATATAGAATGACTCCTATAGAGTTGAAAGCGTTTAAGGAGCAGTAGAGAGATTTGTTAGAAAAAGGATTCATAAGGCCGAGAGGATGCTCCAGTCTTGTTTGTGAGCAAGAAGGATGGTTTCCTTAGGATGTGTATTGACTACCACCAATTGAATAAAGTGACAATAAAAAATAAGTATCCTCTTCTGAGGATCGATGATTTATTTGACCAACTTCAAGCTGCTACTGTTTTCTCTAAGATAGACCTCTGATCAGACTATCATCAGTTGAAGGTGAGAGAGTGTGACATTCCGAAGATGACTTTTCAAACCCAATATGGTCATTTTGAATTCTTGGTAATATTTTTTGGGTTGACTAATGCACTCGCAACCTTTATAGACCTAATGAACAAAGTATTTAAATAGTACCTTGACATGTTCGTGATCGTATTTATTGATGACATCTTGGTATATTCCAAAGATGAGGAGGAGCATGCCAATCACTTAGGATCACTTTGTAGACGCTTCGAGATAATGAGCTGTATGCAAAGTTTTCTAAGAGTGAGTTTTGGCTCAAATTTTTGGCTTCCTTAGGTCATGTAATTTTAGGAGATGGAATTCGAGTGGATACCCAAAAGACTGAGGCGGTCAAGAACTGGCCTGGACCAACCTCTCCAACTGATATAAGGAGTTTTCTTTGATTAGCTGGCTATTACCAGAGGTTTGTTGAGGGGTTTTCTTCCATATCCACACCGTTGACCAAATTGACTCAGAAGAATGTTAGGTTTTAATGGTCTGACCAATGTGAGAAAATTTTCCAGGAGTTAAAAATGAGGTTAACTACCACATCAATGTTGACCTTTCCTGATGGAACATATGGATTTGTTATCTACTGTTATGCTTCAAGGGTAGGAGTGGGATGTATATTGATGCAGAGGGAAAAGATTATTGCCTATGCTTCTAGACAACTTAAAGTGCATTAGAAAAATTATCCCATTCATGACTTGGAGTTGGAAGCAGTGGTGTTTGCTCTCAAGTTATGGCGCCACTCTTTATATAGAGCATATGTTGATGTATTCACTGACCACAAGAGCCTGCAATATGTCCTCACCCAGAAAGAGCTTAACTTAAGGCAAAGGAGATGGCTTGAGCTGCTCAAAGACTACAACATGAGCATCCAATACCATCCAGGTAATGCTGATGTGGTTGCTGATGCTCTTATCAGGTTGTCTCTGGGAAGCACCTGCCCATATGGAAGGAGAAAAGAGAGAGTTAGCCAAAGAGGTTCATAGACTGTCCCGATTGGGAGTTCAAATAGATGAATCAGGTGAAGGAGGAGTTCATGTACAGAATGGGTCTGCATCATCTCTAGTAGTGGAGTGAAAGAGAAACAAGATCAAGATTCGACCTTATTACAATTGAAGGAAGATGCGTATAAGCAGAAAGTGATGGCTTTCGCTAAACAGGATATGGAGTATTGAGGTATCAAAGAAGATTGTGTGTTCTAAATATTGATGGGATTAGAGAGAGGATCATGGCTGAAGCCCATAGTTCCAAATATTCCATCCACCCAAGGTCTACTAAGATGTACCATTATTTGAAGGAAGTCTAAAGGTGGAGTAGAATGAAGAGAGAAATTGCTGAGTTTGTTTCCAAGTGCCTGAATTGACAATAAATTAAAGTTGAGCACCAAAGGCCATATGGAGTAGCTCAGAACTTTGAGATTACAGAGTGGAAATGGGAAATGATCAATATGGAATTTGTCACCGAGTTGCCGAGGTCCCACAGACAACATGATTCAATTTGGGTGATAGTTGACACGATGACTAAATCTGCTCATTTGTTGGCAGTCAAGATGACTGACACCGCAGAGGATTATGCCCGACTTTACATAGGGGAGATTGTGAGATTGCATGGAGTCCCTTTATCATCATCTCAGATAGAGGAGCTCAATTCACTGCCCAATTTTGGAGGTCATTTTAGAAGGGTTTGGGTACGAAGGTGCTTCTTAGCACAACTTTCCACCCTCAGACAGATGGTCAGGCAGAGCGCATTATTCAGACCTTGGAAGATATGTTGTGGGCCTGTGTCATTGACTTTAAGGATAATTTGGATGAACACTTGCCTTTGATAGAATTTTCTTACAACAATAGCTTCCATTTGAGCATTCAGCTGGCCCCATATTAGGCACTTTATGGGAGGAGGTGTAGGTCGCCGATTGGATGGTTTGAGGTAGGTGAGGCAGAGTTGATTGGGCTAGAATTGGTCCATGAAGCTATGGAGAAGGTGAAAATCATTCAAGAAAGGTTGAGGACCACACATAATCGACAAAAATCCTACACAGATGTTAGGAGAAGAGACTTGGAGTTTGAGGTCAATGATTGAGTGTATTTAAAGGTGTCGCCTATGAAGGGTGTTATGAGATTTGGAAAGAAAGGGAAGCTGATCCTGGGTACATTGGCCCTTATCGAATCATAAAAAGAGTGGGCAATATGGCATATTAATTAGATTTACCATCAGAGTTCGAGATAATCTACCCAGTTTTTCACATTTCTAAGGTTAAGAAGTGTTTGGGAGATCCATAAATGGTTGTGCCTGTCGAGAGTATTAGAGTGAAAGATAACCTGAGTTATGAGAAGATCTTTGTCCAAATCTTTGACCGTCAGGTTTGCAGGTTGAGGAACAAGGAAATTGCATCAGTCAAGGTGTTGTGAAGGAACCAATTTTTAGAAGAAGCTACTTGGGAGGTGGAGGAGGACATGCAGGTCAAATATCCTCATTTATTCCTTCCTGATGATGATGAGAGAGTTGATGGTAAGTATTTCCCCTCTAAATTTATGAATTTCCATTTCTTGAATCCATTTTTCACTTCTATATGATAAACAATAGAGTTCTAGAGTCCGAGCAATGTGATTTATTATTTGTTTCATCATTTGATTGCTTTTCTTACAAAAATTCCTGATTTGTTGATTGCATGAGTGAGTCGAGAGCTGGTTGATTTTTAAGTCCAAACATAAATTCGTGCCTTGACCTCATTTCCTAGAATTCTCTTTATTCGAGGACGAATGATCCCTAGGGGAAGATAATGTAACACCCCCTAATTCTTTTCTACCTGATGTGGACATAGATGTGCAGGAGATACTGAGAAAAATATGAGAAAGTTGCAGAAGCAGGATTATGGGAGAGGTTTACGATTCATAGAGAGTTTATGACTCGTAGACCAGGTTTCATACCTAATTCTAGTAACATAAGTTTCAAGACCTTTCAACATTACCAGATGAGTTTACGACTCGTAGAACCTATTATGAATCATAGAGGAGGGTGTCTTGACAGATTCTAGTGAAACAAATTTCCAATCCCATTATTCATAAAAGGTAGACTATGACTCGTAGACTAGACTACAACTCATAGATTAAGGTTTCGTATCAATCTCCAGTGAGTCGGGATTTTCAAACTTCCAATCTATGTGAGTTACTTATGACTCCATGAATCGTATACGGGCTTTCTAGACCCTGTAGGCAGTTTTACTGAGGGGTATTTTTATTTTTTTCGACTCTTCTTAATTAAAATCCATGATATTTTAGACTTGCATAAAGTCTTGAAACATAACCCTAGGGGTATTTTTCACTCTTCTTCACCTTGAGGGTTCTAAGAACATTGGAGGAGAAGGAAGAATCTAAGGCTTGCCATTAAAGTGCAAGGATTGGGTGAGGATTGATTGTTCCCTTCATCCCCAGGTATGTAAGGCTTACCAAAGTGTGAAATTTTTTTTTTCACATGCCCTTTTTTCCATTATCTTGAGCCAAGAGTTGAGAAGAGTTGAGATTTGAGAAATTTCATTATGTTAATACTCTATTCTTGCATTCATCATGAGGTCTTATTTTACTGCATGTGATAAATATTATATTGTATGAGTATTGATATGAGTTTTACACATGTATCTTATACTTGCTAGAACCCTAAATTGCATTATTTATAAAATTCCATGTATATTAATGATATTGAGGTTGAGTATAGGAATTGAGAAGTTTGAGTATGATTAAGCACGGAAAGCATGTTGCATTAAATTCCACGTATCACTTAATTTGATTATTTTGTTGGCATATCATAATGAGTCAAATTGAGTGAGTTTAAATAATCATATTGAGTTGAGTCAAGTTTGATTTCTTGCATTGATTGGTTGAGATGATGGGAAACTGAGTTGAGCCAAGCATTTAGAATTTGAGTTGATTGATTGAGCATTGAGCTTTGAGTTGATTGACTTAGTATTGAGGATTGAGTTGATTGATGAATTGAGCATGATTTAGTCTTGGGAGGAGTATCGAGCACCAAGCGGGGAGCGAGTACACTTCTATTTTAACTCACAGAACTACGTTGCTAGCGTAGGATAGTCATTGTAGCTAGTCTGACGACTCTTGTCCCCCAAGTGGACACTTACCTTGGATCCATGAGAGAGTTGATCGCCCTTTTCCATGGCAAGTTAATAGCAGGCGTGGCAACGATGTTGATTGGTTGTGCATCACCTAATTAAAGACAGTGGGATGAGGATGTCGGTTAAGAGAAACTCCCAAATAACATTGATTGAGCATGAGATTTCAAACGGAGTCTATTTTACTGAGCCTACTTTTAAAAAGCATGATTTACTCTAAACTTGCATTAACTGTTTGAGCGTGAGTTGTTGAGTCGAGTTGAGTGAGTCGAGGTTTAGTTTTCTTGAGCTATTTACATACTGGTATATTCCATGTACTGATGTCCATTTGGACTCATATCGTTTGATGATGCAAAGACATATGACAGAGGACTTCAACTCGCACATCGTTGAGGTCCAGTTCAGTACACCCCTAGAGTTGGTGAGCCCTCCTAGCTTTCCAGAGGAGCCCTTCTATCTTCTTATTATTGTTGAGTATTTTATTTCTTTTATCTTGAGGTGTCCATAGATTGTTATGGCATCATCATAGATTATTGAGTAGAGGCTTCATAATCATTTGAGTAGGGGAGTTGATGAGCCTTGTATCTAAACTTATTTTCATCAATAAATTATGATGTAGTAGAGTTATATTTTACTTATTCAATGTCTATCTATTTGAATTATTCTTCCACTGTCAAGTTGATGTGACGATGATGCCAACTGGTTCACTCGGGGGCTAATGATAGTCTCTGAGTGCCGACCACGCCAAGAGTACCCTCCCAGGATGTGATAGCTTGTCTTAAAAATCAATGCTAAAGAAGAACAGTGGAATAATTTTCGCAAGTTTCCTCATCACATCATTAACAACAGCGAAGTGCTTGGACCCAACTTCAAATAGGGAGTCAAAGATATGAATACAGAAACATTTAATGCTTATCAAAGCCAAAACCTAGTGACACAACTCAGATATATTGATGGGGATGCAAAATAATCAACAAACTTTCATGGTGTGTTCGCATGTATCTAAAATCCACGAATTTACCGGGCAACCTCATGGTCAGTGGTAATTACTCAATTATCTTTCATTCTCTTCAACCAACAATCATGTATTTGTTCGACCCAACATATGAAAATAAAGTCCATAAATGTATTTGTTCGACCCAACAATCATGTATTTGTTCGACCCAGCCATACTTCATTTTTTTCGAAGGTAGTACATTATAATATCGACATGATGAATTAGAAAAATGTTTAATAAATCAGATTATGAGATACAATAATTAAGAGAAAAAGTATGGAATGTAAATATTTTTATTATTTACCGAATCTCCTCATGGTCATCCTATTGTGACCAAGTCGTAGAACCAATCCATTCATTCTACTCTATCAACCCCAGAGTCAAAAGGGGGGTTGATCTTGTTGGACGCAACTATGAAAGCACTTTGTTTCCTACAAAGAATGACCAAGTAGTTAACTAAAAGTGTAATAAATATAATCAAATAAAATAAAGCTGGAAGATACTTACTTTCCACGTTTCTTCGATAATTTTTGCTTGATCCACAGCTAGAATGAGTCAATCAAATCCTTCTCCACTTCAAAATAATAGTGTTCATCAAACAGGTGCTTCCTTTGGAATATGGCAGTAGGCTTGGATGAAGATCCGTCCGTATCACTAGGATTAGTGTACGATGACTGAACATACTTTCCAGGTACCTTAGCTCTAGCTTCATGTGTCGACATAACATATGACATCTTATTTTCTGGAGCAACAAGCTAGGATTCATTCAATTTTGGTAAGTCAAAGTCATCAAGCGTAGGCGTCTTATTAGTAACACCTATCGCTTCACCTGAAAGTTAAATAAATCAACTATTAACTACATAAACCAAAATATACACTGGTGGATGCTTGGTTAAAATATGTCACTTCAATAGAAAATTTTACCCGAATTTGATAATAATGCGTTATCATTGGTCCTCGTTACCAGCACTAGCTTGTTCGGCTTGATTGTGTACATCCTCGTAGTAATAAAGTACCAAAACACTTGCCTATACAAATAGAAAACATACAACTTGACAATGTAGGAAAATGTAGATAAACAACCGTAAAGCAATCTGGTTAATGTAGATAAATATATACACCATATTTCACCGATATCAGGAACAGTAGGACCAATATACTTCACCAACATAACACTCAAAAAAGAATCACATAAATGTGAAGTGTGATGCACACATAAGTTTTGTAAAAAAAAAAATACTATGAATTTAACCAAAATCTTATCAAGAAAAAAACAACCATTAGCCTGCACTACAACTTACTATCATAAAAATACCCCAAAAATTTGAACACACTGAAAGAACATACAAATTAGAAATATAGTGTTTATGAAATAATTCAAAAAAATTTGAAAAATATAGTATTAAACTTCTGTGACCCATTGAACACTCAAAAGAAGAAAAGCAAAAAATTGAATAAAATAAAACCAACAAATGTCAAACAAACAAATAACCAACAAATATTCAACCATATAACAAAAACAAGACCAATATAAGCTAACAATAAGCCCCCAAATAAAAAATATCACCATATGTGAACTGTATAACACCAACATAAACATATTTTGTCTTGTTGGTGTTCATTGTAGATAAAAACCAACATAATCATCAATATCACACAAAGTTGGTGTTCATTGCAGATAAAAACCAACATAATCATCAATATCACATAAAAAAAATCCTCATAAAACTGTAGAGAGTGAGGCACACATAATTTTGGGGGGGGGGGGGGGAACATACCCTGAATTTAACCAAAGCAATAACCACTTTAACAAAAGAAAGAAGTCCAAATAAATAAAAAGAAAAAACAATTAAATAAATCAAACTGCATAGGCTATAGGAAGAACATTGGAGGGATTGCAAATCCCACTGGTATTCATTGTAGGAATGACAAATAGCCCACGAATAATTAACATACTTCCCCGACTTCACCAATAAAAAATGATCTTCGGGAATAAATGTATTCTAACAAGGAGATGAAAGTATAAAGGTACTAAAATAATAGAGGATATACATGTTGAATACATCATATGGCTCGATTACTTCTTCATCTTTAAACACCCTAATGAAATCTTCCTTTGATACACCTCTATTCTTAATGTTTGATAAATACGTCCACATCAATTTTGATGGGTCAACCACTTCATGGACAAAATTGTCTAATGTTTCACTTTTGAAATCGGTTACAGTCTTAAACTCAGCAATACCAAATTTTAATATAGAACCATTCAAACAAAATTTGAAATTCTCTTTCCTATCACTGGGTACCTCATTCTGGACCAAGTGTCGTATGAGTTGGACTTGAACTTGCATAACAGGTAATTCGAGAAGATACCAAATGGTGACTGTTTAAACATGTCAAGCATGTCCAGTTTTTCAACATCTTTTTAATCACGTCAAAAGCACCAAAGGTTATGTAAGAAAGTCATCTAGGTTGTTTGCTTTTCTCCTAACCAAAAATAAATACATAATCATTAAAAGACCAAACTTCAACAATTAAAAAACATAATTACATTGTTGAATATTTTTCAACATTTAACCAACATGATAGCAAATTCAATGACATGCTTAGTGCATGAGCTATACCAAATAACACAAAAAAATTAATAAACAAATACCAAATAGTTAAATGTAGAACAACTTAGTAGCATAAATTAACCAAAAAAATAAAGCTACAAACACACAAAGGTCAGAACCCAAAAATCCAAGAATATAACTATCCTTTAACACGAACAAATACAAAGGAGTTAAATATAGAACAACTTACTAACATAAAATAACCTAAATTAAAACACACACACACACACACACACAGAGAGAGAGAGAGAGAGAGAGAGAGAGAGAGAGAGAGAGAGAGAGAGAGAGAGA
>JAABOM020061883.1:0-10658 GCA_011800125.2 Solanum clarkiae
ACATTTCGAGTGCGTAAAACCTTCTCGAAGTGGAAATGAGAATCCGAACTCATTCTTTGGATTTTAAAAGATTTTTTCTGTTAGGATCTTTTAAAATATTTTGTTGGTTTCCTAATTATCCTTAAAATTAGGTGGCGACTCTATTTCCTCTGAAATTTCAAAAAATTGGTTTT
Organism: Solanum clarkiae; assembly: GCA_011800125.2. NCBI lineage: Eukaryota > Viridiplantae > Streptophyta > Magnoliopsida > Solanales > Solanaceae > Solanum > Solanum clarkiae. The sequence continues at coordinate 174 of JAABOM020061883.1, forward strand.
CTCGAATAAATTGAGTTTTAAATCAATTTTTTGATTTTTAAACTAGTTTTTCATTTTTATTTAAGAGTCGGTCATTTTTCGGCGTAACAATTGTATTTGTGCTTTAATGTCCATCTCCAATTTTCATTCGAGGATGAATGATTCCAAGGGGAAGATAATGTAACACTAGGTAAAATTTCCAAAATACTCATAGATGAGATATATGCGCATAACACATCTTATGCGCATAACACATCTTCCTAAACTCCGATGGAAAATCCGAGGCCGAAATGCGATTAGCATGAAAACTTATGTGGGGAAATGATCTCGATTGATTTTTAGAGCAGTCAGATCAAAAGATAATTTTTTGATACGAAAATAATTTCCAGTGAGAGTGTGCGATAGGTGTACGATATGCACCTGACGCGAAGTTACATTTAAACTGGGTCCCAATATTTTTTATGAGATCAGAAAAATTGATCGGAAAATTTTTGGCGAAAACCATCTCAAAGATACCTAGTCCGCATCGTGGACTAGGCCTCTCCGAGATGATCGTTTTTCTTCATATTTTCGTAAGGGCATTTCAGACTTTTTTTAACTCCTCCTAAACTTAAACCGTGATCAAATAGGTCATTTTTAATCGAGAAAAGGTTTCTCAAACCATTCAAAAGTCTCTTATGCACAACTTGAGATTAGAGTTCCTGAGAGAAGAAGAGAAGAAACTAAGGTTCCTGAGGTCGGGGTCAAATCCTTGAGGTAGTGGAGAGTTATGTCGGTAAGAGAAACTTTCAAGCAATAGTTGATTTAGCATAGTATGGATTTTCGAACTGAGTGCATTAAACATTGAGTCTAATCCTAAATCATGACTTTCAAACTTTAAACTTGCATCATTTATCTGAGTTGAGTTATGAGGTGATGAGTTGAGTCTTGAGTCGAGTTTGTTGAATTGAGTCTGAGCCTTATTTATTTTTGTGAGTTATTTTACATACCGATATATTCCATGTATTGACACCCATTCGGGCCTGCATCGTTAATGATGCAAATAAAGGTGATACTGGACTTCAACAGGCATATCATTGAGGTTCAGTTTCCTTGTTTCCAGAGTTGGTGAGCCACCATCCGAAGGAGCCTTTCTTTTATTTTACTGGTTATTTCTATTTTCTCTAAGTTGGGTAGCCATGGCTTATTATGGTAATATCTAGATATTTTGGAGATAAAGGCTTCATAGATATTGAGTAGAGTATCATTGAGTAATTTATTTTCCAAACTTGGATTTTTGGAGATTATTTTATAATAGCTTTATCACTTCTTTGATGCTTTTACTTGAGAATTCTTCTATGGTGAGTAAGATATGTTGATGAAGTCAGGTAGTTCTCTTGAGGAATCAACAATAGTTCTTCAAGTGCCAGTCACGTCGAGGATAGTCGCTCGGTGCATGACATTGTGAGCAAGTCTTGAAATGAAGTTGGCCCTCGAACATGATTCAGTAATAATCTCTCGCAATATCTTTCGCCTTCTCTAGGATTAGCTGTGGTTTTGGATATACCATTTAGGTAATATAAATGGTGAAATTTAGTAGGCAACACATTTTCGTGTAATTAGCTAATATGAATATATACAAGCAATCACTGCTTGTTTGGTCAATCATTTGTGCTTCTGTCTCTACCAATCTTCTTGTTTGTCTGGCCTTGTATTAGATTGTGGAAAATAAGTTAGCTTAGACTCTTGGGGTATTTCTTGTTCCTCTTCTCTTCATCTGATATACACTGCACAATGATATAGTAATTGGGCGAGCAGATTTATTTTAGGAATAATTAATCTATATGTCACTATTAGATTACTTATTACAACTTATATAAGTAATTATAAAGTATTACCAAAATAGCAAAATTATTATGAATTATAACAGAATAGTATTAATCACCAAATATTTAATTAATTTTATTTTTAGATTATTTTTTTAAATTGATTTGTCCAGTTTTTTCGAAACAATAACTATTAATTATTTAGTTTAAATCTTATTTTCAAGTCCCCCATGCAATTTTCTTTTACCACATCCCCAAAAGTAATTATTATTTGCTTCTACCAAAATAAACCACCATTAATGATAAATCTTTTCCCAACCCATTTGCACTCAATCAAATCCAATGTTCTCTTCTTCTCTTTTCAAGTTTAGGATATTTTTTCCTTTTTTACTTAGTTTCGTCGACTTACAGTAATGGAGAAGGAATTGCTGAGAAAAATTACTCCTAGGAAAAATCCTAGATTAAATATGAATCAAAGTTTCGGCGAACTTTCTTCGTTTAGTCTGCTCACACGAGCTCAAATGTACATTTTTTTAAAAATAATTTTTTGTAGTGTTATATAACTGCAACCCATTATGTTATATATGTTTATATTTGATTTTTTCTGTATTTTTGTAAGTTTTCTGATATGGTCATTGAAGTAGGTAGATATGTCGATTATGATTTGGAGAGAGTGTTGTATGATTCAAACAATTTGAAGGACAAAAATGTGCTAATGGATGTAATTAAACACCACACATTTGTCAACAAGTTCCGATTTATGGTGATCTGATTTAACCAAACATGGTAAGTCTTTTTTATTTTATTTTTTTTATGTATGACTAGTAAAATGACGGGTAAAATCTTTTAGTATTTTTCTGTAAAGTATGTATAATACATGGTGTGTAGTATAATTGTCTGGTACAGTTGTGGATTAAACTTAGAGTACGAATATACCAAGTGTACATCACCCAATCACCCAAAAATATATACAAAAGTAAATTTGTGTGTGCTTATTTTCTATACATGTCTAGTATAAATGTGGGTAGATGTTGTAGTTTTTTTGTGGGTAAATGTGGGTTAATTTTGTGTATGTATTTGGCATAATTATGGATGATAATAATGTGAGATACTTTTCTGTAAAATATGTATAATTCATGATATGTTAAATATTTAAAAAAAATATACTAATTAAATATCTCTTAAACATCCAAAATAATACACAAAATAGATTTAGGTGTTTTCTTTTTTCATGTATAATTGTGGATAAATCTCTTACTACTTTCCTGTAAGTATTTTTATGTTTTTTATTTTAATGCAGTTATTATCTCAAGTGTCCTTCAAAAAGTTGTACATGGAAGGCCACCTCTCGAACGGTGAAAATCATTCGATGAAAATAAGTCTACGCGAGCAAAAGTGACATGAAGCTTATGTGGTCAGGTAGGACATAACAAGAGGACATGTTCTAGACATTCCAGAAATTTTAGTGGAGTCATGAAGATTTGCTACCTTTGCTATTGCCAGAATATTTCTATTTTTTTGTAGTATTGTCAGACCGTTTTGAGTTATTTTTATCTTGGTTAAGCAATATATATTTCGATTTGTAGTTCTATGCAAAATTTATATATACTTGTGTGTGTAAAGTGATATATAATTGATAAAATGGTAATGACTTTGCATACACAGAAACAAAAATAAAAAAAATATGCTAAAAAAATACGATGTTTGATGTATTCTTAGAAACCTGAGATACTACTGAATTAAATCTAAAAATAATGCTCTAGACATCTCCACTGAATGCAATTTAAAAAGATATATTTATATTTCTTTGGGTATCTCACTGATATATAATTGATGGATTTGATGTTTATGCAATATATACTTTGTATATTGGTAAGGACTTGACATGCAATGACTGACACTAATGATCTACTTGAAAAATCTTGGCATATTACTTATATATAATTTGTATATTTGGTGTTTAGATGATTTACCCTTAATAAAATAAAATTTAATTTGGGTATTTACCTAATATATAATTGATATTTTGATATATAATTGGTATTAACTATAAAAAACTGTCATACCCCGGAATAAAATCTAGATTAATGATCTTAAAAGATACACCTAAAAAAAGAGCTGCTTTTTCAGTATTTTTTGGATGTACAATTGATATATAACTGATATATTTAGTGTTTGAATGATATACACTTGGTATATTGATAGTGACTTGAATAATACACTTAAAAGAGATGTTTTTTTGTAATATTTTGAATATTTTAGTGATATATGATTGATATATTTGGTATTTAAGTGATCTGTGCTTAAACACATCTATAGCTGGTATAATTAGTGTTTAAATGATTGGTATATTTTGTGTTTATAACTTTGATTAATTGATATATATCTGGTATATTAAGTATTTAAATGATATACACTTAGTATATTTTATTGATATATAACTGATATATTTAGTGTTTTAAGTGATATGTGCTTGGTATATTAGAAAGGCGTTAACATACAATAATTGACACTAAAATACCAAAATAAATCAAATATATATCACTTAAATAACAAAATATATATTTATAAATTACAAAAATAAATTTTATATTTGTCATTCGAAAACAGACAACAAATCAAACATATATTGATTTTACATAGTATCCCAATATATACTACTAAAATATCAAAATATATATCAATAAATTATCAAAATTCATTAAGTTCTTGTTATAACCAAGAATTAAACCAAAATAAAACACAAACTCAAAACATAAGGTGAAAATAAAGTTTTTACTATCTTTCAAAAGGGGAGCCAACAACAAATCTTTATAACATCACTAATTTTTCCGAGATATTTAATATATGTCCTTCTACTATTTTTCACTCGATCGCATGCGCCGCATTTCATCAAATTGTTGTGTTTATCTCAAGTTAGGCTGATAGACTTTCAATCAACCCAATATAGAGAATGTTTGAATCATATTAACACTCCATCCAAACCATAATCAAACATACCTACCTGGTTGAATAGCCATGAAAACAAAGTGAAATGTAAGAACACAGAATTCATTTAAAAGAAATTCGCATACAAAACACTTAAACAACTTATAGAATACAAAAAATACATCAATTAAATACACATATAATACTGCAATTTTTTTTCTTTTTGAAAAATCATAAATGAAATATTTTTTCATACCTTCCAGCTTTTAAAAAGGCCGCAAATAAAAAAAATATACTGATTTTATATCCTCAGCTTTATCAGGTGTTATTTTCACAAACTTACCGTGGAACCATCTCTTACAGATATCACAGCCAATCCAAAATTCATTAGCATTGTAATTTCCACCGCAACATTCGCATAGTGTTTCAGCATGTTCTTCTTCATCGAAAAATGTTTTTTACCATAAAAAGTTTAAGAAAAATCGAGATAAAACATAGAACAAAAAAATACGAACCTGAAGAATCCCATTTGTCACCATGTTGAATCAAAATAGAATAAAAATTGAATTTCATGATATTTCCCAAAAAAAATCAGATCCCAAAAAATCCAAAATCCAAAATCTAAAATCATACCAAAATGCGCTCAATCAGATGGAAAGTTTAAAATAGGTTCAAATATAGAAGATTTTAATATTTTGAAAGGAACAAAAAAGGTGTAATTAATGTATATAACACTGTAAAATATTTAAAAAATATATATTAAAATAAATCGTTCTTCGCCACAAAAAATATTGAATAAAAACTAAGATAAAACATAGAACAAAAAAAATTACGAATCTGAAGAATCCCGCTTGCCATCATATTGAATCAAAATAGAATAAAAATTGAATTCCATATTATTCCAAAAAAAATAAATCAGAATCCTAAAAATTTATTCAAACAGATGGACGAATTTACACTTTTGGAAAGAAATAAAAGGATCTAATTAATGTATAAAAAAATGTATATCAGTGATTACACCACAACCAAAACTAGGAACATGTGTTATAATTAATACAATCATTCAATGTATATATTAATTTTAATTTCGAAATAATGTATTTTCAAGTTTTTTTCTTTTTTTGTTAGTTTGTGAAAATTTTCTATTGCTATGACTTGAAAATTGAATTCTTCTGTCATTATTTGGAATAACCTAATTCTATATTGTTATTTATTAAATTTTTTCTTTATTTTACTGCAGATGATTATCACTTTGTTATATTTCAGTTGATTGTCATAGTAGAAATCTTATGTTATTTGAAAGATAGCAATTTGTAGAGGGTTGAATGAAATAGGACTTGTAATAGTTATTCCAGTAATCTAATCTCTAGTTGGATTTCCCATCAGTTTCTTGTCATTTGATGGAGGCGTGAAATTGAGGCGCGAACGTCTAGAATGCAGAGAACAATTTCCTCCTGCACCAGAAATAGTAAAAACCAGCAACACAACACATACAAAAACACAAACTGGACTTTTGAAATTTTTTCAAAACTTAGTGAACACAAACTAAAAATAAAAACCTACCAGAAATGACGTTATGGACTAAATGGAACCGTCAGAATTCAAATTCGCACCTCTTTGGCCCAAAACCCTAGAATGATCGTTTAAATTAATTTCAGACTCAAAAACTCAAAATACTCTCGAAACTGTACAAATTACAATGGAGTCACTTCTAGTGTTAGTTTCATTGTTTCGAGCCAGTGGAATTGACGAAATTTTGATCCGAACTTTCGAACTCCGAATATTGACCAAAGTCAAACTTATGATCCAAAATGAACTAAAAATGCAACTTTGGGGCTAAAATCTCAGTTTTTAGCTCCAAATTCAGTTCTGCAAGTTCTTCCAAATCAGATTCAGTATTTCAGAGCAAATGGAATTGAGGGAATCAAATTCTGACGCAGAAACTCAAAATGACTTTGAAACTCAAAATTTTTAACTTTAAACCATTAAAAAATTATTCTTTAAAAAAACTCCAATTTTTTACAAAGCTTTCAAAATCTGACTTTTAGACTTGACCAAAAATAACTTAAGACAATTTTTGAGAAGGACAAAATGATCATTTTGATTTAAAAAAAGATCTTCAAGGTCATTACATTCTTATAAAATTCAGTTTATTGTATGTTCTATATTTTATATTACATTATATTGAAATCACACATCTTTTCACATTGAAGGCTCGTGATTTTTATTAAAAAAATTATAACTTTTTCAAAAGGTTGTGACTTTAAGGCACATAGTATCCTTCGTCGGCTATAAATGGAGGAATTTCCTCACATTTTTTACCTACATATTTTTAAAGTTCTCTATTCTTCTCTTCTTAAAAAATTTAAGTCTGGCAAGTTGCGACCATTAAGTGAGTCTAAACCCCCCTAACTTAAGTATTTATATACTATACCCCAATTTAAAACACCCAATTGAATATATCTTTTATAATTTATATTTTATATTTTATATGCATTTATATTTGTATTATATTAAAACAAAGAACTACAACAATATAACAATAAGTAAGCAATGAATTATATAAGGAAGAGAGAAGGTATATTTGATAGGTATAATTAAGAGATCTTTTTCTAATTCTTTATCACAATTAAATTTAAAAGAAGAAAAATGTCTCCAAAAAAAAATAGAAAATTTTAATTGGAGGTCATAAAGTGGTGCCATGCCACCTTATCTATATCCAGCTCTAAATTATAAATAGATAGATACAAATGTTTTTGGATATTGATTTTAAAATTTTCATTATGCACACAGTTACTAATCATAAAAAACTTTATACTTATAATTCATAGGAACTTATACTTTGTTATTTCATTTATAATCGATTATAAAATTTTTTGTTTAATAATATTGACATCATTTTGAAAAAAATAGTGTACTATATGGTTAGACGTTTACGTGCAACACACGTGCAATAAAACTAGACTTACTTAATTATATCAATTCTAACTATTTATTTAAGCAGTGAATTTTAAAAATAGATTTTAAATCAATTAAACTAAAAAAATAATGTAAAATAACTAATAAAAAATTAACCGAGAAGATAGAAGATTTAATGGAGAAGATTGAAGAGTTTTACAAATCAATGAATGATGTGATCTGGTATTTAAGTGTAAGTAATTATCATGTTTAGTAACGATGTAATCAACTTATTTGATTATTTAGTTGTTGATTCACGGTGTTAATACTATAGTCATGATCTCCTGACCTCAAAACATCTACCATAGTTGAACACCTAACTATATCATTAAGCGGGGATAAGTAGAATCAACTAGTGACATTAAGCTATCTTTAAAGAGATCATGTATATGATATAAATCATAAAATTAATATTAGAATCATAAAACACATAAAATCACACTTAAATACTTAAAGAGGATTGAGTGAATATTGGGCCCCATGGATCGAATTCATCGATGGGTTTTGAAAACCCACATACCTAAATGAACAAGTCCAAGAATTTTGAAAGAAATTGACCTTGAATTCCTTGGAAGACTTAGAACTCTAACTTGCTTCAATGGAGGATTCTTAAGAGAAAATCCTTAGGAGATTTTGAAGAGTTAGGAAGTGAATGAGAATGAATGTGTTTTGGAAGGATTTGTTAGGGAAGAGGGGGGGGGGGGTTATGGGTAGCTATAGGACCAAAATGACATAGTTTAGGGCTTTGACAAGTAAGAAATGACCAAAAACCCTTACATTAAAAATTGTCGAACTTGAACCATGATCCTGGTTTGCTGGTTGTAGTTCATCAAACTATGGCTCGTAGATCAGGGGTTTTGTCCTTATAACAAATTTGGAATCTCTGAAGTTGTCCTCAGAAATCTATCTACGAACACCCTTCTACGACCTATAATTCTATTTACAGGTCGTAGACACTTTTTGTACTTCCATTCCAGACTTCGATAATTTTTTCCCTCGCAGGACCCAAATTATAAATGTAAATTATGGCTCATCATTTAGTCTAGTATCGTAAATACTATTCAGAATGACTCCAGACTTGGGGAAAATTTTCATCTCTGAGCCTAATTATGAAACCTCAATCACGACCCATCAATATGACTACGATTCGTAAGCCATCTTGTCGGGTGATACATTTACAAACTTTAGAAATTTACTTTGATCCTCTAATTTACGAGCAACCATCTAGGACTCGTAGACCCTTTTACAGGTCATCGAATCCCTCCATGCTTTGACTTTCAGACTTCAAAATTTCACCGAGTCATAGTCTAAACAAAGAGGGGCATCTACGACTTATACTCTCATATATGATCCGTAGATGGTGCTCATACAAATTAGCACCAAATCATATTTTGCTTCTTTTCTTCCAGTTTTTAGCTTTCCAACATATGAGATGTTACATTTTAGTTCAGTTACTATTTTCCATTCAGTTGTATTACATATCATACATTCTATATACAGAGGCTTTTGACATTATATCATTTTGTGATACAGAAATAAATTTTCATGATAGTTAACAGGTGCCCACTGAGATCCACATTGCTAGATTTTCGTGAAATCTTCTTATTCTTTGGAGGATTCTTTTTCAGTTTTTACTTTCGATATTTAATATGTTTTTTGAGATAGACATGAGGTACTATCCCGACATCTATCGTTAGTATTAGAGAATTCATGGGTAAAACTAAAAAGTCAATTCAATTATTTTAAATTCATGTTTGAATCAATATTTCATATTATAGTCCGATTATTTCAGACAGATGCATGAGATTATTTTTAGTGCTTGAATGCTCATCTATTTAAGCTTCCACTTGTTGATGTTTAATCTCAAGTTTTGTAGTTAGCTAGAAATTGGCGCTTTTAAGGGGGAAGTACAATTCTGCATCGGTGTTCGTTAACACAAAGAGGGGTTATGTTTTATGAACTACTGTGTCTTTTTTGAGAATAATATTTCATATTATAAATATCTGATTATTTTCTTCTACAATTCTGCATCGATGTTCGTCAATACAAATAGGGGTTACGTTTTATGAACTACTGTATCTTTTTTGAGAATAATATTTCATGACTATAAATATCTGAATATTTATCAGGTATTAAGATACAAATAATACACCTCAAGTACTAAATTTTGAAATAAAATTTTTTTCTTGAAAAATTTAAGTATGATTTATTTTCATCGCGTGAGTTTGAGAGTCGGTAAATTTGAGGTATCATTATTCAGCTGAAGTGAATCATTGTCTGCTGGAAGGGTATATTTATTATCATCGAATACTTAAGAGAAATAATTTCCTTAAGAAGACACTCTAAATCTAGTGAACTTGATTCTAGTTGTATCTCCATCTCTTTCTTATCAGTTAATTAATTTTTCAAAAAAAAAATAAGTGTCAAAACACACCTAAACTATCCTTCTTTTTCTTTCTTTTTTTTGAGTTTCATACCTAAAGCTTTTGAAAATGTGAATTTTATACCTAAACTATCACTTATAAGTTTGAGAAACACATATTTTACTTTTTATTCCACTCTCATTATGGTGTGTAAATTACACTCTCTCTTTTTATTTTAAAAAATATGTCACATCACACTCCACGTGAATATAATATTTTACTTTGATAAAAAAATAAACAAATTATAGTGTTAGTTAAATTTAAATATTAAAGTATTATTAGTTTAAAAAATATTATAAAATAAAATATAAATTATCATTTTTACCTCACCCCACCACTTCCTCTCACCGTACCTTTCCCCCCCCCCCCCCGAATCAACCAATGTTTTTTCC
>JAABOM020061884.1:0-10658 GCA_011800125.2 Solanum clarkiae
TTTAAAAGATTTTCTGTTAGTCTTTTAAAATATTTTAATGGTTTCCTAATTATCCGTAAAATTAGGTGGCGACTCTGCGTCTTTTCGAATTTCAAGAATTAATTTTGCTCAAATTAATTGAGTTTATATCGATTCTCGATTTTCGAATAATTTTCAAATTTATTTTCCAATTTAATTTTTAAAGTCGATCACTTTTTCGGCATAACAGTTATCATGAATTTAAATTTATCATAGTAATGATAACCTTGTAGCCACGATAAACTACTTTTTTTAAAATAATATAGTTGAGTAAATATTTTCTTAAGTTATAAAGTTTGTGGCATATTAAAAGGTATAGTCATAGATTTTTACTACAGTAAAATTTATAGTTAATTATTAAGTTTTATCACGATCTTGTTGAAACTAGTTGGGGCTATAATTATCTTTAATCCATAAAATATAATTCAAAATAAAATATTATAACTAAATAAGTATTTCTTTTCGACCACCGAAACTTTGGACAATAATTAACTTAATAGTTGTAATTATTTTCACGATATTATATTATAAACATGAGAGAAGAAGAATATCACAACACAAAGAGGAAAGAAAACAAGTTTTACAGCAAACAGTGGATGTCAATAATTTATTTTTTAAAAATTACATTAAAAGCTATTATTTACTTATTTTTACAATTATTTTTTGACCAAAACATTAATTAATACGGGTATCTGATAAAATACTTATGTCAATTAATATTTTAATAAATATAATCTTTTCAAAGTGGCCAAATTTTTTGTTGTTAAAATTTCACAATTAGTAAATTAATTAAATAATTTATCAATTGACAAAAATTGATAACAATAATATAATTTATTATGAATTTAACTGTTGTTTGACTAAATAATACCTATAACTATTTGTTGTGATCAAACAATTTAATCATAAATTTATTATTGTGATAAAAAATTTAGCTCATAAATATTTTTTTACCATGATATGAATTTTTTTCGTAACAATACTAATTTTGTGTAATTAGAGGTGTTAAACATTCTATTAGATTTTATTTTTGGAACTGAAGATATTTTGTTCATATTAAATAGTTCATACATAGTTCCCACCTTCCTGGTACGCATAATATTGCATTTACTATTACTACCCACTTCCATTGAATATAGACACTAAGATTACCATTAAAGCTAGGTTAGTAGCATTAGTAAGGGGGACTGTTCTTATCACATAGTATCCTCCTCGATCATAGTTAATAGTAGATAGAGCCCGCTGAGGTGGGTACATAAAGACCACATTATCCATGTCCTACAGAATAGTTGCTTGAGATGCTAGGAGGTGGGCTACTTTGTTGCCTTCACAGAATTTGTGGCGGATTCGCGAATTTTCTATTTTCTTTAACAATGACCTGCATTCAACAATTAGAAAGTTAAACAAGTAGATATTATTTTCATGTATAAGATTTATTACCTCAGTAGAGACTGTTTCAATTTTCAGATGGTACATATGTTACTCCATAGCAATACTGAGACCATGAAAGAGCCATGAGTTCCATATGAGTATCGTTGATAGCCAAACATGTTTTATGAAATCTCACCTTCCCTCACCCAGTAGAGTCTCTAAAGACACCTCTTATGCCTCCTGTCTTGGGGGCCTTGTTATAGGAACCATCAATATTAAGTTTGAGAGTTTTCGATGATGGAAAGTAACATTTGATTAGAACTGAGAGGCCGGGGGCAAAATTATGAATTATAGAGTTAGAGGAGAAGGTAAACTCAATGAGTTTGTGTTCAAGCTAGCAATTATTTATGGGAGTGTTCATGCCATTGAAAATTTTAGCTTTGTGATTTAACTCGATGTACCAGATGGCAAAAGGGAAAAAAATCTCCCACTTAAGGAGGGGGTTGGGCATGACATGATTCTTGTTTTTGATAGCTAAAAGACAATCAAGGTTGGCAATAATTTCCTCTGCAAAACTAATTTGATAGCTATCCTAGAAACTTGTTGCTAGATAAGGATATGGGTCAGGGATTCTAGTTCTAGTTTACATACTTGGCATAAGCTATTGGAAGTGATATGAAGAGTGTGGAGAAAGAGATTGGTAGGAATCCTATGATGAGAGCACTGCCATAGAAAACTTAATTTTATTGATAGTTTTTAGTTTCCAAATCCATTGGTAGCCATAACCATTAGTGGTAGGTTGCAACATTTTCTTGATAGAACTCGTAGTGAAGAGACCATACTGATTAGGAGACCAAATGAGAAAATCTTGACCCATATCCTTATGAATGAGAACAGTAGCGATACGATCCACAATTTTTTCATCAACGAAAAGGAGAGATTTCCTAAGTTCCATTGACCATTGTCTATAAGGTTTGCGACCCTCATATGGAGATCATCTCTATGGATAGGGTCCTCAATAAGGGGTCTGAAGTTAGTATTATGGGGTATTTAGTTGTGATTCCAAATATTAATATTGTTTCCATCTGTAATGACACATCTAGTACCCTTGTTGCAAATGTCTCAATCTTGAAGGATGTTCTTCAAAATAGAGGAACCACTTTTAGGTGTTCTTCTTATAGTATTTGTTAATTAGACACTTAGCCCAAAGCTGATTTTGGCCTTGCAAAAGCCTCCAAGCTAGACTACCAAGTATTGTTTTATTTTTATGTTCTTCTTTGATGAGGTTAAGACTCTATCTTTTTTGGGCTTGGTAATCATCTCCCAATTAAGATAATGAATTTTCCTCCTATGAGCAGTGCTACCCCAAATAAAGTCTCATTAGATATTATCTATGTGTTAAGGGTCGAGATAGGCAGGTTGAAGTAGGTCCTGTAATAAGCAGGAATAGCGTTAAGAGTGAATTTATCCAAAGTAGTATGAACGGCCAAGGTAAGAAACTTGATTTTCCAGCTTGCTAATTTATTGGTCATACCATCTAATATAAAACTATAATCCTTAGGAGTAGGATTTTTTAATGAAAAATAGGATAGCCCAGATATCTTTCAAACTCAGTAGAAGGGTTGATATTGAAGGAGACTTTAACAACTTTGGGATATTGGAGGAGCACTTTTTGGAGACAATAAGCTTACACTTGGTCTTATTAATAGTCTCCCCAAAGATATTACAAAAGAGTTCTATACAGTGCTGCATTGTGAAAATGGTATAACCGAAAGCAGTACCCATGAGGGTAAGATCATCGGCAAAGAAGAGGTGAGAAATTTGGGGACCCCTAGGGTTAAGAGTGATGGAAATCCAATTGAAAATGTCTGTCCAGTGATTAATATAGTTGGAGAGGATCTCCATGCAAAGAATGAATATATAAGGGGATATAGGATCTTCCTGCCGAATTCCTCTAATTGGTTGAAAGAAGTCAGTCCTAGTACTATTAATGAGAATAGCAATGGAATTGGTGGTGATATAATTGACGATATAGAGGTGATTTTGGGAGGAAATTTGAAATATATTAGATTCCTACTAATAAAGTACCATTCAATCTTATCAAAAACTTTTTCAAGATCTAATATAAGCATAAAACTACCCTTGGCCCCCTTGGAGTTACAAAATTCGTTAATAATTTCTTGGATAATAATGTCATTATATGAGGGTCTCCTACCAATAATGAAGCTTGCTTAGAAAGGGCTGATGAGATTAGGAAGGAACGACTTTATTTAATTCACAATGATTTTGGTGATGATTTTGTAAATCGTATTACAAAGTCCAACAGATCAAAAGTTTTTCAGATTATTGGCATTGGAAATCTTTGGGATAAGACAAAGGTGAGTTTGGTTGATTTTGTAAGGAATGTGCCCACTATCAAAAACTTTGTGACAGAACTTTCTAATGGAAGAATTTAGGAGATCCTGATAATTTTGATAAAAGGAACGATGAAAACCATTCGGCTTAGCGCCTTAAGAGGTTGAAAGAAGTTAAGAGCAGTATTAATTTCAGTGTCTTGGAGGGGATTGTCCAAAACAGAAAGTTCAAATTTATGATGAGATACATAGTTATGAAAGTAATCTCTGGGAGACTTCTTATGGCTAGTAGCAAATATATTCTAAAAATACTCAAAGTTTTGGGATAAAATAGTAGTTTAATCTATGATAGTATTTCCATTATCATCAACAAAGGTCACGATTATATTCATCTTACGTCTATTAAGGATAGAGAGGTGAAAAAACTTATGTTCGCGTCTCCTTCACTAATCTAATTAATTCTAGATCTTATGTGCCAAAAATCTTCCTCAATACGTAAGATGTTATCATATTCTTGTATAAGCTCTTTCTCTAGATTAATAAGGAAGGGTCTAATAAGAAAATAAGGAGAATTGTGAATACCCCACAGGAAGGCCAGGATAACACTCTTATTCCTTTTAAAATTACCAAAAGTTATCTTACTTCACTCAGAGATTTCCTTCGTGAAACGATTATTACTACAGATCAGATCTTTCTCAGTATAACATTTTATGACTATACTTATAAATTCTAAATGGGATGTACAGAATGATTCAAGCTTAAACAATTCAGGGGAGATCGTGGAGCTGTTATTATCTAAAGTAGAACAAGAGGATGATGGTCAGAAAAAGTTCTAGGGAGATGCAAACTATGAGAATTAGGGTGTACGGAGGACCACAGATGATTAGCAAGATCCCTGTCCAACCTTTCTGATATGAAGCCGTTATTTCTACGGTGATTAGACCAAGTGTATGTATACCCTTTAAAGCCTAGGTAGAGGAGTTCACAGTGGTGAATGCAAGTAGAGAAATTATTAGAACTAGTAGGATTAATAGGATGCCCTTCCCATTTCTCATCTTGGTGCATCACTTGATTAAAATCACCACACATAAGTCAAGGACCATTGTAATGGGAATTAACATTATAAAGATAATTTCAAAGCACATTATGTCGAGTAGAATTAGTATTAGTCTAGATTACACTAAGCATCCAAGGGTTAACAAAATGATATACCTTAACCATGGCATGCAGCTCCTGAGTCGACTGTCTAACACTAGTAACAGTGATGACATTATCATGCCAGAGTAACACAATCCCTCCAGATCTTCCTAAAGCAAGCTGCTTGATCATTCTGCTTAACTAAAGAGAATCCATAAGTCAAGAGTGATTCGCCATCCTAGTTTCAAGAAGAACTAACACAAAGGGTTATAGGTAGCAACAATATCTTTAAGATTTCTTAAGGCCGCGTCATTAGCAACACCCCAAATATTGCAAATAATAAAATTATTGTGCCTATTCATTGGTAGAAAAAAGTTTGCATGGAGCTCATTTGGCCCTTCCAATTGGGGAACCTCCTTCATAGTTGGGCTCATCACCACTGCAAGTTTTGCTACAATTCAATTGATCAGAGGACGAATGTCGATGGAGCATTTCGTCAGTGTAATAAGGAAATGGAATATACATTTCTTGTCTTTCAGCTATGGAAATAGCATAAGGGTTACTTCTCTTAGACTTGCTATTTCGGTAAATAGATGATCCTACTCCCTTTCTTTCCTTACTTGCTCGTAGTCTTGAGGAGTCTATTATTAATGCAAGTACCCCTGTCATAGTTCTAGTTGTTGTTATTTTTGTGGTACTATCATATAAGGTATCCATGGGAAGAATAACGTGTTAAGTTCCATGTCATCCCTTGGATTGAAGAAAAGGAGCTCGGATTTTTCAGAGGATTCAGTAGTGTTTTGACGTGAGGGGGCATATCCCACATCTGTTGCATAGAGTAGAAGATTTGCGGAGCCACTGGAGGTGCTGGTGGGCTCAGTATATTGTTTAACCACACATGGTTTGTGTAATTGTCCATTGCTAGTGTCATGGCTTCGGTGAATAACTAGGCTAGAAAATTGGAGTTTTGGAGGACGATTATGACTTCCTGACCCTCTATGTCTAGAGTAAAGAAAGACACCAAGTTTGGTGACCAACCTCTAGCCACGAATGGGGTGGTTGAGTTAGTGGAAGTACTTGGGTGGCATACACTTTTGTTGGAGTTAGGAGTAGGTTCAAAGGCAGAGGGTCATTGTTCATGGTTTGAGAACATGGGACTCGATGAGATAGAAAAGCAAAATTTTTCCTTTTGTTTAGATAAAGCAGCATGCTCTCCATTTGGATTGATAGGGATAGAGTTCATAGACTTGGAGGGAGGCGTATGAGAAGCGACTTGGAAAAGTTTGAGTAATGATTGAATATCTTTTGGTTTTGATTGAGATTGAGAGTGATTGTTCTAGATATTAGTATTGCTTGTGGCAATAAAGTTTTTGATTTTCTTGGCATTTTTCACAGACACTTGGCAAGGGTTGTTAGCCAAGTGTTTCGTGCAAGAGATATTGCTGGCAGAATTTTTCATAGGAGAGATGTCAACAGTAGAAAAAGGTTTATTTTTAGGACTTTTATTAGAGTGGCAGCTGTTGGTAGGTTTAGGATTTTCAAGTTGCATCATAAATTCCTATGTCTATCCAACCTTTGGGACCTCATTAGAGGAGGAGTCCTTGGTAATTAACAAAAAAGTGGAACAATAACAATAGCAACACAATTATCATCCTTTAGTGCTAAGAAGCTAAAAGTATTACTAGTGGCAGTTGTATTTGTGGGAATCAATGGTATCTTTGATATTAGAAAATTTTTGTTTCCTGTTGTGCTTGTGATTGCAGAGAGATGGGACTTAGAATACATACCTAGAGGTGATTTTTTATGAGTTCTGTTAGTAGTCGAATCATATCCCCTGACTGGACTTTTTTCCAATGCATCGTGAGGTATTGCTCCATTTAGGAAAAACTATAGTTTTCCATTCATTGGAGGGAGGTAGTAGGTCTTTATTGGTCATATCACCCGTGAATGTCGTGGCACAACAAATCTTTGAATTTTCAATTTTTTGTATTTTTTGCACAACTGATCTTGACTTTTATATACAATTTCTTTTTTATGGTTACCCACATAGATATGTGATTTGACCGGCTCTTTTAGTGGAACTTGTACAGATAGATGGGCATACCTTCCCCGCAAGGTAGCGCTTGTATAAGAATCATTTTTGAGAAGTTTTCTGATAGCATTCCATTTTTTTAGAAGAATAGCATCATAGAATTCAGTAGTAATTGTGGTAGACGAACCCAAATAGCCAAAAAAATTTGAGTTGCTTCAGAGGCCACAAAATTAGGGACCCATCTCTGAACGGCAAGGTAATAGCCATTGATGAACCATGACCCTTCTTTGAGTACTTTAATTAGATTTTCCTCTTTACTGTGCTTGGCTATGAAATAGTCAAAACCCATATCTATTAAGGGGTATAATTCTGATCCCTCCACAGCTGGAGTAGTTTATATTTAAGAAGTTAATGCAGAACTTTTTCTCCCATGAGTTTAATGATAATTGAAATGTTCCACAACGAGTGCATGCGAGACATGTGCTCCTCCATGAGAGTGAGTTGAGTTAGTAGCTCTGGGAGATCCATCACCATCTAGTGAATTTCGCTTGAATTAGTTATGAATGGTTGGGTGGTTGTCTCAATATCTGCATCGAATAGCTCATTTATAATTGTTTCCTGAGTCAAAAGTGAACCATTGTAGGACAATTCCTATGGGAACTGATTCGAGATGGAGGATGGATCTGGGGGCTTTGGGGAAATTTGGTTATTGGTGACTAAAGATGTCCTCATCTTTTCAAATAGTAGAGAAACAGAGAGTTGAGAGCTTATGTCTTTTATTCAATACTATATGTCTACTTGTGAAATTCAAATATAATTTCAAAGAATTGGTGATTATCCGTAATTGATTTAAATTAACTGACTATATCGAGCTTAACTATAGCTTCAATAAGTCTTGCTAAATTTTCATCCTATTCAATGCTTTCGGTATTATTTGCATCTGAATAATATCTTGATCAATCTAATGTGATTAGATGTATCAATTGTTCGAATCACTTCAATATCACGACCCAAGACTAGGGCCTAGGCATCACACATCAAATGGGAAACCTGAAGGGATCCCATATAAGCCTCTTAAGCATATATGGCACATCCTTGGTTGCGAAAGCATAATTAAATAACAAACACATAATTTTAGGGGAAGCTAGACTTTGGACTCAAGCTATAGGGATGTCATGGGAGAGAATTTGCATGAGCACATAGAAAATAATGACTAAGGGATGAGTAAGTATGACTCACACTATGGTGCAATAGGATCTTAGGACTTTCATCTCATCATCACAACAAGCATTAACACATAGAAGGGAATAGGGACTAAGGAATGTCTTTAATAGTTACATAAACATAATAGGAGTCGAGCTCATAACATATATATCCATGTCCAACAAAACCTCTAGAATCAGTGGAATTAGGGCCAAGACATCTCTTGTGCTCACCCTCAAAAGATAAATATTCATACATAAACAAGTATTAACAAAGTATGAAAGTAAGTGGATATTATTCCCGAAATGCAGGACTTACCAAAGCAAATCTTCAATCAATTTGTCTAGCCATGTGGAGGAGCAGGATGAATAGGAGCTCTGGTCCCTATATGGTTAGATCATGTAGGCAAAAAATATGTGTTAGTACTTACAATATACTACGTGTGCTGATTCAATGCAACAAGGAACTTAAGATATAATTATAATCAATGGATAGATTCAATATGTCATATATGATCAATGCTTAATCAAAACATGCATGAAAAATCATCAAATCACATAACATATTATACATAGATAGGAAGGGACCATAATCGATATGTAAGACCAAGTGAGCTACTACTTGAAATCCTGATGTTCACTCCACACCGAACAAGGAGTGGTCTACTTTGCCAAGATAGACCAAGCACTTCACCTTATGGGCACTTACCCCATTTTAGAGTGTTTTTCACAAATACCTTATGGAACACCACCCTTTTCAATAACATACAAGAAGAGACTTCTAGAACATCACCTTTTTTGGTCAATCATACAATAGGATCTATATGGATCTATTAGCTAATCACAAACCTATTATAGCAACATAGTTAAGGAATAATGATTATCTACTAAGGTCCTCTCAGTGTTTGGTCACAATCCCAAGGAATACTTAATTCATATTCATAGTCATAATATACAAAGTCTTATAATATCATAATATTATCATAGAGTAGCTCATCAAAAATAAGACTTCATAATATTAAAGATAGGGCTTCATATCATTCATAACTTTCACAATATTCTCATAGCTCATTGCATGCATAATATGGCTTCAAAATTAATAACATTCTAGTTCACATATCTTGCCATAAGAATTTCATCAACATAAGAATCTTGGCTCATAACTTGATCAAAACATGATGGGTATGTGTACATATGCTTAAAATCATGCAAATCTTGAGTATAATATGGAATCTCAACCTGTGTTGCCCCGAATAGAACATAGAACGACAATAAAACAATAAAAGAGTAGCATAATATTGTACAAAGGTAAAATACCATAAATTACTTTATAATATCTTCATATAAAAGAGTTCAAGCAACTACCATAAGTAACTCATAACTTGAAAACAGTTGAAGAAGAGGGTTGGTTGAACTTTGTGGAGGAAAGGTCTCCATAAATCAAAACCCACATACCTTGATGTGATTGGGGATGAAAATCTTTCTAGAGAATGAAGAGAAACCTGAAACCCTAGTTTGCACCTTCTACTTGAGAGTCTTGAGAGTAATTGGGAGGAGTTTAGCACTCAAATATTTTGGAATGAAGGAGGATAGAGTAATTTAGGGTTGTACAGGGCTAAAACGGCTTTATTTGAGGGCTTAAAATGACATAGCATAGGCTTAGAATATTAGAAAATCTCAAAATTGGTGCCCCTTCTTAAAAGTTGTCGGACCAGACCACGAGACCCCGATTACGGGTCATGGTCCAGTCCACGAGTCATAGAAAAGGGTCTCGTCCTGTTAGCTTTTAGACTCTCAAGAACTTTCTCTAAAACTCAAACCATAACATCACCTACGCCCCGTTCGTACTCCAAACTTCAAAAGGTCATTTTGCTACCAAGTATGCACTCCATTCCACAAGGACAAGCTATGACCCATAGTCTTCTTCATCATTCGTGGCCCTCTGAATTTGAGTTACTCGAATTGCACCCTTATGACCCATGAACACATGTACGACTCGTACTTCATCTGATGGCCTGTAAACCTTTTTGTGAATCCCACTTACACTTAGAAAATTTTTAGATTTTATTTTTTAGGCACTTTCATATGTTCTAACATATGGGGCCTTACATTTAATTTGATTCGGACATATTATATCTAAACAATATATGAATTTAATAATAGTTTCTCCTTGTTCAATTCGGTTCAGTTTTATACACAGATAAACATGTAAGTTTCAAATATAATTTGAATAAATGTTACATTTATACATTATGCTACTCATTTCTTTATAATTTCAATATGAACTTTTCTGTATAGTTTTTGATTTCCAAATATGTTTCTATTATTTTACGTGAGCTATGAGTTGTTAAAAAATATTCTCTCAATAAATTTTGATTGAATTATATAGCTATATAAACATTTAATTATATATTTACACTCACACACACGCACACTCTTAGGTAATATTCTCTCAACAAATTTCGATCTATACAATTATATAAACATCTAATTATTTATATATATATATATATATATATATATATATATATATATATATATATA
>JAABOM020061885.1:0-10656 GCA_011800125.2 Solanum clarkiae
GCTTTGCTTAGTTTGGAGACATAAGGAGCTGGGCTTGGGATATGTTGGCATCATGATGTGTGGGTGCTGGGCCCCTTTACCTCGGCCCACGTGAGTTCTTGGCCCCTTCGCCTCGGCTCACTTATCAGGCATGATGACCTCTACACATTACGATACGTGAGTTCTTGGCCGTTGTTCGCCTCGGCTCACCTATCCTATGACGTGAGTGATTGGCCCCTTCGCCTCGGCTCACTTATGCTACAATTGGGACTTGTGTTGGAGATTTCAGGAATTTGAAATCTCTGGTGTTATGCTGTGGTGTGGTGGAGTTTGGAGGTCGCCATCGTTCCCGTCCGATATGCATTACTTTGATATTTAAATATAGAATTATTTTGATGTTTGCATGCATGTTTGACTCATATATTTTTATTGGGATTATTACTCTCATTTATATTTCGTACTTTCCGCTTTACATACTAGGTACGTATTCCGTACTGACCCCCTTCCTTCGGGGGTTGTGTTTCATGCCCGCAGGTACTGACGTACAGGTTAGGGAGCCACTTTCTTAGGATCTCTATCTACCGTTGAAGTGCTCCCTTTGCCTCAAGAGAAGATTTTTTGGTATATACATGTACACTTATTTTCTGTATTTTGCGTTTATGTATATTCGAGGGTATGACGGGGCCCTGTCCTGTCCTATGATTCAGTTCGTATGTATAGAGGTCTGTGGATACATGTGGGTGCGGGATATTGCATGTGGTATGACTACGTATGTACGATACATTTGTTGGGCGGTTCTACAGCAGCGGTGACCTTGTCGGCCCGCATATATATGTGTTTAGATATTTGCTGTATGTTGGGGTTGCTGTTTGCAGGTTTGGTTAGTCAGTAAAACAGAGGAAACTCTGCCGAAATTTCGGTAGATTCCTTAGCCATTATAGTTGAAAATCCGGTTTAGTGTTTGTCTGGGTGCCCAATCAGCACTAATCATGATCCTTGGGTCGGGTCGTGACAGAAAGTATCAACATGGATTTCATTACTGATCTACCAAGGTCTCAAAAGCAACACGACTCGATATGGGTGATCGTGGATAGGATGACTAAATCAACCCACTTCTTAGCAGTCAAGACAACTAATATGGCTGAGGAATATGCCAGTTTATACATTAGCGAGATTGTGAGGTTGCATGGAGTTCCCTTGTTTATCATCTTGGACGGAGGAGCTCAATTCACCTCCCAATTTTGGAGATCTTTTCAGAAGGGATTGGCTACCAAAGTGAGTCTGAGTATAACTTTCCATCCTCAAACAGAGGATGGCCAGAGTGTACCATTCAAACTTTGGAGGATATGTTGAGGGCTTGCGTTCTCAACTTTAAGGGAAATTGAGACGGCCACTTGCCATTGATCGAATTTGCCTATAAAAATAACTATCATGAGAGTATCTAGATGACCCCTTATGAAGCTTTGTAAGAGATGAGGTGTAGATCACCGATTGAGTGGTTTGAAGTTGGTGAAGCTGAGTTGATTGGACTCGATCTTGTTCACCAATCCATGGAGAAGGTAAAGGTTATTATAGAGTGGTTAAAGACCGCATAGGGTCGCCAAAAGTCTTACACTGATGTGAGAAGATGGGACATGAAATTTGAGGTAGATGATTAGGTGTACTTGAAAATATCACCTATGAAGGGAATTATGAGGTTTGGAAAGAAAGGAAAGTTAAGTCCACGCTACATCGGACCCTATCAAATTGTGAGGAGGATTGGGAAGGTCTCTTATGAGTTAGACTTGCCCTCCGAGTTAGACGGAATTCATCTAATATTCCATGTTTCGATGTTGAAGAAGTGCTTGGGAGATCCTACCTTACTGATCCCTATCGAGAGCACGGGAGTGAAGGATATCTTGTCCTATAAGGGATTCCAGTCCAAATACTTGACGGTCAAGTTCGTAAGTTGAGGAATAAAAAGATAGCCTCCATCAAAGTTCTATGGAGGAACCAATTTTTGGAAAAAGCTACATGGGAAGCTGAGGAAGTTATGAAGGTCAAATACCCACAACTATTTGTACCAAATAATGATGATGTTGAAGGTAATGTCCTTATCCTTAACTTAATTGAAGTTTCCACTCTTGAGTTGATGTGCATATTCTATTCTTGAGTCTAATGTAGAGGTTACAGAGGCTGAGGGAGAGTTGAGAGTTCGAGATTTTTGAGTGAGTATCGACACAAGTCTTGAGTCTACTCGTGCCTTAATCTTACACTTACTCATCATTTGAGGACATGAATGATCCCAAGGGGAGATGATGTAACATCCTGCGAAATTATCAAAATGTCCCTAAAAAGAAATCATACGTATAATTTTTCTTCCCAAGTTCCAATGGAAAATCTGAGAATGGATTTGTGATGAGCGTGAAAATTGAGTAGGGGAGTGTCATCATCGACCCGATTTTAGACCAACCAGTCAAAAAATATTTTTCGCTAATTAATTGAGAAATAGTGTCAGTTCGCACCCCTAGTGTGACGCGGATGGAACGCGGACTGACACTTATTTTTTTTAATTTTCAATGAGAATTCGCGAAAATAGACATATCCAAGCCCTCGCGCGTCGTGGGCATGGTATTTCAGAGTCAAACCTTATTCTTTTAATACGGGAAGGGCTTTTTGGTCATTCCCCAGCATATCCCAAGTCTTAAAAACGTGTTTAAAGGCCGTTTATATTAGATTGAGGTTTTCAAAATCCATTTTTCTTTAACTTCTAAATGAGGGTTCTTGAAGGAGAAAGAAGAGAGGACTTGAAGATTCCTAGATTTGGGTCTAATTCTTTGAAGAAACTTTAGTAAGTTTTCATCCAGGTATTTAAGGCTATCCAAAGCATGGGAATGTTCTCCCATGTGCACCCTTTGATTTGAAGGTGTTGGGTTTTGTCTGCAACATTCTTGAATGCTTTATTAAAAGACTTTTTTATATTACATATAGCTTCTTGAATCGACGATCATCATTAATTGAACTATTTGTTTAAATGATTGAGTTGAATCATTATTTAAACCCTACATGATTACTTTGTTAAAGACTACAAGAATGAAACTAGGGGTTGATGTCTAGAGCCTTAATCAAATGGTTGTGTTTACTTTTTGTGGTATGGGTCCTGAGTCAACTGTATTGGTGATTGATGCTGATGAGATTGATACTCTTAGAGTCTTAAAAGGCTGAATTTAATCTTAAAGGAAGGTTCCTAACTTCTTGAGTTGATGATGAGATGAGTGGATGTACCTTGTCCAAAAGAGACCAAGTGATGAATGACCTTGATATTTGATAGCTTATGAGAATGTTGAGTCCTAGGAGGAGTATTGACCACCTAAATGTGTAAGAGTGAGTCCTACTCACACTTATTAACTATTGGCTAGTGTAGGAGAGGATTGAACCGTGAAAAATGGATGCTTTCTCAGTCCGAAAATAGGACTTGATAGATTTATGGATCCACTGACAAACTAGGATCATCCTGTACTCCAGCAAGGTACTGGATGGATGTGGCAACAAAATCGCTTCGTTGTATCATCGCTAGCTCATAGGTAATAGTTGTCGGTTACAAAAACTCCTAGATAGGTTCCATCTTGATAGTACTCTGATGTCAATGTGATGGTATGAGTTGTGATTGATGTTGATGTGATTGTGTCTATTCCTTATTCTGAGATGAGATGTGTATTTGATGGGTTGATGCTATTCTATAATATTCCGCCTATGTTGTTTACTTTTAGCCCGTTTACGTATCATACATTCCACGTACTGATGCCATTTGGTGCTGTATTGTTTCATGATGCATATTCAGTAGATGGAGGACTTCAACAGACGGTTCATTGAGGTTCAGAGATTCCTAGCTCCAAAGACTTGGTGAGTCCTCCCCTACATTCGGAGGATATCTTTTATTTCATTTTCTTACCTAATAAGTTACTCTGAGTTTGTGGTAGTCATAGCCTGTTATGGTACCTTTCTAGACTTATAGAGAGAGAGCCTGTTATGGTACCTTTCTAGACTTATAGAGAGAGAGGCTTTATAGACATAGAGAGATGATGTTATGATGTTGGGGTCTTTCCCTTTGTTAAATTGAGTTTCTTAATTCTATCTGATGGTATGGACGATGGTGACTAGTCTTGTGGCCTATGGCCCTTACTTTTGACGAAGATGTGAGAATATAGAATTGCCCGCTGTTATTTTTTTTCTAATTGATGTCTTCCGCTGGTGTATGATTGAATGGATGTGATGAGGCCAGGTGGTTTACTTGGGGGTTAGCAATAGTCTTTGAGTGCTAGTTACACCCAGGGTACCCTTCCTGGGCGTGACAATATATTTGAAAAATCCTTAATATTCTCATAAAAGTATCCTTAATATTGTCATAAAATAAAAATATAATCCTATTCAACTTTTTATTTATTTATTTATAAAGGTCTTGTATATAAAGATTCTATCGCAATAAGAACCCATGGTAAATTAGGATTTTCCTTAACGGCTGCAGGGTTTCTTGATTCAAATAAGGAAGAAGTAGAAGTCCATTAAATAAGGAATATTTAGGAGTCTTTCCATTGTTAGAAGTCTTTATTTTATCAATTCTTTCCATATATTTTAGAAGTCAATATTATAAATATAATTAAATAATAATTTTTAAAAAATGGTGAAAAGACGATTTTATCTAAAACATAGTCTTTTAATAAAGGGTAGAAAGTTTAATCAATATTTCAAGAGTCTTCACACATTTAATATAGTATAGATATAGAAAGATAGGTTCTAATTTAATACGATATCCTACATAAAAATACATCCTTTTTAAAATATTATAATTGATAATTAGGTATTGACTATTGAGTGATCTTTTATTTATTCATTTTGAAACATTCTCTTGATTAGTATTATTGGAGTAACTAAATTTTTTATTCGTGATTAAAATTGCTGAAATAACTTTATCAGTCACTATATATTAATTCTTATTTGAAATAATTATTATTGACACCCAATTTTGACCGACCTATAGCCCATTTTAGAGTGTCATTTATTTAAAATAGGTATTTTTATTTATATTCTATTAATTCAAATATTTGTGTATTTCTAACATTCTTTATTATTATTATTTTATTTTTTGATGTTATATAAATTTCTTTCATATAATTTGTACATATGTAATTACATAATATTTTCATAATTATCAAAAAAATTATATTCTTGCTTATTTTTATAAATTATTTTTGAAATTATGTAGTTCATAATAGAGTTAATTATTTCGCTTAGTTATTTTTCTCAAAAAAATTCATTAAATGATCTAATTTTATTCGACGTGTATTTAAATTAAATTCAACCTACATTTTTCCGACCCCGCATGTCCCTCCATTTTCTTTTTACTTTAACATTTAACTTTTCCTTTTCTTTTTATATGGGACCATGTATCTTTCATCAACTCTCCTTTTTTTTGTTTTCAAAACACACATCATTTTCTTTCTCCTTCATCTTATAAAGATACACAAAAGTCATAAAACATCACTTCTCATAATATATATATAAAAAAAAAACTTCTTCTTTATTCCTAAACATAAACACTCAAGAATCATCAAGAAAATCATCAAGTTAGGATTAGCTTCCAAGATTCCTTCTCAAGGTAAGTTATTCTTCATGAATTTCAAGCTACCCAACCTAGATTTCTTTATCTATTCATGAATCTCTAATAGAATCTTAAATCATAACCTAGGGTTTCGAGAAGATGAACTCAAGAATCCCAAGATAGAATTTATTGATTCTTCTTTTTCAAGAATGTAGGGTTCTTCAGCAAGAACTCTAAAGATTCTAAGTCAATAACTCAAGAATCAAAGAGATTTCCTTCAACCAACGATTTCTCTCTTAATTTTGATCGGATTTGAGCGATTCAAAAGGCTAAATTGTATATTTTTTCAAGGAGAACACCGTGGGAGCTTCAAAAAAATTAATTTTGATACGTCGTTTGAGGTAAAATTTGTGATCTTTCTGCTACATTTTTAATATATTTCTAAAACTTTAACATGCGATTTCTTCCTCATATTAGCTCCGTTTTTTAATTGGTTTTCGCTGTTGAATTCATTATCACTTGAGAAATATTTTCATATATAAAGTTTTAGATTCTAATGGTATGTTTTTGGCGATAAAATTTTTGGATCATTTTACCCTTTTCACTAGAATTAATTGATTTTAGTGGTATTAGATTCATTGTATAATTATGATACTATATTTGAATAGATCTTAGCGAATTGGAGTGTCATAGAAAGGGAAAAGCTTCGAAATTGACGTGATTCGAGACTTTATATAAGGCAAGTGAATTTCTTAACCTTTGTTAAGTATATAGAATCGTGTGCTTCTTGTGTGAGGTGTTGAAAATGATTTTGACATATTGAGTTAGTATTGATGTTGTACCGAACTATGTTGTTGTGAACTGTGCATTGTATTAAAATAACGCATTTTCTCATTATTTTGTAAACATGCATATTTATATTGACTTTTGTGACAAGTATTCTGTGGACTACAAAAAGAATGAGAATTAAAGAGGATGTGCCATATCCGAGGGATGTGTCACATGCCGCAATAGATACTATGATTCGAGGGTCGTGTCGCATGTCGCGACAGATACTATAATTCGGGGGTCGTGTCGCACACCGCGTGGATACTATGATTCGAGAGTCGTGTCACACACCACGACAGATACTATGATTTGAGGGTCGTGTCACATACCACGATGGATACTATGATTCGAAGGACATGTTGTACGCTACTACAGATACTATGATTCGAGGGTCGTGTCACACACTGCGACAGATGTATGGACTAAAAATCCCCCATCGGACCCGGACTATGAGACAACAAGTGTGTATTACTAGGACAGAAATGCATTATTTTATTTGACATTGCATTGCATTGCATTACACCTCATTATCATTTATAAACATGTGAGTGCTTTTTGTGAAACTTGTGATAGATGCACTTGATCCCTGGTGTTGTTGATATATAATAATTGGTGTGGTTATGGAGCTATATGCTATGTACATTATGAACTGTTAGACTAGGCTTATTTTATGTAGATTGTAGTTGTGGGGGTTTGGTTGGAGTGTTTCCTGTATTCTATATTACTTAATTTTTTGTTTAGTAGTTCACTTGATGAGTATCGTCTGTTTAGTACTCACCCTTTACTACATTTTGTAGGATGTAGCCTGATCCTTCTGGTCAGACTTTTCTCATTACAGGATCGAGCTTTTAGATTATTCTTAAGGTAATTGCTTATGTCTTCAGCAGACCTTCAAGGAATCCATTATTATGTTATGTTCTATTTGAGAACTAAACATTTGAGACATATATTTTATTCGAGAATTCTATATTTAGAGGCTTGTACATATGACACCAGTCCTTGGGATAGTTGTAGTTTGGTATTTCATATGATTAACTGTTGTATTAGTCTATTCATTTTCCGCAATTATCATTATGTTTAGATTAGTAAGTGTTAGGCTGACTCACCTTGGTGGGTTAGATGAGTGTCATCACGTCTGAATTTCGGGTCGTGAAAAGTTGGTATCAAAGCCCCAGGTTCATAGGTCTCATATGTGTGTAAGCCCAGTCGAGTAGAGTCTTAAGGATCGGTGCAGAGACATCTGTTACTTATCCTTGGGAGGCTTCAGAGACTGTTAGGAAATTTCCTCTTGTTCTTTCTGTTCATATCGTGCATAGTTATTGTGGGTCTCGATACATTGCATGGTTTGAAGTTCGACCCAGCTTAAAGGTAATGAGTTTAAGATATGGATATATGGTCAACATTGGATTTTTCTTTAATTTGAAATGGCTTGGGTGTAGATGAAATTAGATGAGGTATGTCCAGGGCAAGGTTTCAAACAACATAGTTGAATTGAAGGAGCTTAGGGAGCAACTTCAAGATCTCTTGAGTTAAGGGATCATACGTCGGAGTGTATCTCCATAGGGTGCCCTATTTTGTTTGATAGAGAAATGATTGTTCTGTGAGAATGTGTATTTATTATACACAGTTGAACAAAGTAACAGTAAAGAACAAGTATCCTCTCCCTATAATGAATGACTTTTGACTGGCTTCAGGGTGCAACCATATTTTTCAAAATTGATTTGAGATCCGAACATCATCAGCTATGCATCAGAGCACAGAGTTCAAGTGTTCTAAGGTGTCTATGAAGCAGTGTCTATAGAATCTTATTTATGATTGTGAGGGTCCCACTTTTATAAATGAAGGACTATTGACATTTAGAAAAACTTTTCCTTTTTTTCAGATTCAAAATCGTGTGATAGAGCTAATTCCTAAGAAATCTATGATAATTCGCGCATTGCTCTAAACCCTTCGATTATGCCTCACCCACAAGGTGATAGAGACAGTAATATTTAGACCCTTATCGATAAGTTCATTTATGATGAGTAGTCAGAGTGGTAGAGAGACTGTACCGAGCTTGAGAGAAGATGACTAGTGTGTTAAGTTTATTGACTAGAAAGATTCACTATTACTCATATGAATCGTGCATTTGAGTTAGTTCTAGATGTACCCGAACCTTATTTTTCAAAACTTGCTTCCGGTATTACCCATGAGAGAGAAACTTATGTCTCTAAAGAGTTTAATGCTACCACTTAAGAGTGAGATGTAAGTTCTTATAAGCCCTGAGTAGAATTGAATCACCCCTGTGTTAGAATGATGATGATGGAAAGAAAGAGACAAGATAACAAGAGTGATGGCTGATTGAGGCATGTAGTTAGAGTTATGTACCTACTAAGTAAGTAATGAGGTAATGAGTCGGTTGCCATAAGTTTGATAGAAGACTCGTAAGTACCCTTTGACTTTCATGATGAGGTATAGAGAAAGAGTTATTGTTAGAATATGTTAGAGCATGCTCAAAACTAAAAGGAGGTTTGTCTTGATGTGTTAATAGTATTCATACTATTGAGGGTGATGTATAGAAATTGAATAGGGGAACATAGTACTTTCAATGTGATAGATCTAAACTAGGCTTATGATTCCAATACGAGAGTCCATGAGATTCATATAGTTAGGAGGTTAGCTAGATATGGAAGTATAGTGAATGGGTGAGTGGTGCTTGAGTTATGAAGAGGGGATGTGTTGATTGAGTATTCGTTATGAGATCTTAGTAAGCCTATATTCCTAATTCTTACCTAGTAATTGTAAGTTGGTGTGATGTTAGAGAGGTATGTGATAAACTCACGTGTTAGTACTATACCCTAAACTTGAAATTTGAAGAGTAGTGTGAAAGAGGAGATAGTATCGTGAGAGTGATAGTCTTAGTTGGAGATTTTCTCTAAGGGGCTTGCCATAGTGTATGAAGATGCTAAATTGTAAGGAAAGTGATGCTATGGATAGGGTACAAGTGCCCCTTAGGTAAGACTTGTGAAACGAGGGTAGCTCAATAGATAAGAAGAGGCTTGAGATGTGTACCTATGATTCTGTAAAGATATGTGAAGCTCTAAGTTATGACTACTATAAGAATCTCGACAGTATTTTTGAGTTGTCAATGTAGAGTAGGTTGACGTAAGCATTCTTTATTATCCCTAGTAAATGAGTCGAACTGGGCTTATGGATAGATGATGAGGAGTTCTCCATTTAAAAGATTTTATAGGAGCACCAAAGTTGAATGTTTGCAGGTAAAAAGAAGGGGTTAGACTATAAAAGTTGTGGAAAGTGGTTGTGTACGCCAATAGGAGTAGTAAATTTAGGAAGATTTTCATAGATAGGAGGAAGCTGAGAGTTTTATTTTTGAAGAGAATCTTAGAAGCTATTTTATATATGCGACTATAGCATAACAAAAGAGTTTAAGATATTCTTGTGGATAGTGATTCCTTGACTGTGTAGAGATATGTACATATAGCTTAGAAAGGTGAATTGATTTGCAATCTTAGAGAGACGTCCTTTGAGCTAAAGGGGAGATGATGAGGTGATGAAACAGAGTAGATCTTGAGTTTTCCATAGATATGGGCTAATCAAGATGAGATATCAATCCTTTTCCATCTCATATAGTCCTTATACTTCAATCAAAGTGATATTTTATTCCTGTCTGGTGTATGAGTATTATGCCCATAGCCTAGTCCTATGCTCGTCATGTTGCTTCCTATTCATGTTGAGTTTCAAGATAAAAAGTGATTTTACCTTATGGATCTAAGAGTTTCTAGTCCTTTGTTGAATGAGATGTGACCTGAGTTTTACACTGCGTATAGTTCTGTGGACTCAAAGTGAGTTTTGATAACCGAAGGAGATTGTACTTCATTAGGAATGTCCTCAAATAAGATTTCTCGATTTAATCATGCTAATGATCTTACGTTCCCATCCCTTTGGGTGATCCTACCTTCCAGCCTCGATAAGAGTGTTGATGATAGTAGAGGAGTGATGGTTGATGAGTCGAGAGTTTGATTGATTGAGTGAGTTCTGAGAAGAGTTCAGATTGTTATTCATTCCTTGATATCTACCTTTACTCATCATTCGAGGACAAATGATCTGTTAGACCCCGTAAATAATTAAATGTGGTAAATTGTCGCATTGAAAAAATTTCGTAAATATTGTGAAATTGCACTTAAGTTAATTATAGTGCATAAGTAAAGGAGTGGAGTGTTTTGGGGAGGTGCAATTTGAAAATTGGTTTCGGAAGTCCCTAACTGGATTAA
>JAABOM020061886.1:0-10656 GCA_011800125.2 Solanum clarkiae
AGAGAAAAACTCTCTCTTGCAAATACGACGATCTCTATGAAGTAGATGTGTTACCTTCAGAAAAGAAAATATCCTCCACATATTTACCTCTACTGAACCCATACTCTGCCTTTGCTAAAAAGACCTATAATCGTAGGTAGCAAATACGCTCCCTAGTCTAACCTAAACCCACATGAGTAAAAGAATATGTTTCTACCTCGAAACTTGACCAGAAACCAAATCTTGCGACCCAAGAAGAACAGTTCATCACTCTTCAGATACTAGAGGAATTTCCATGCAGTGGAAATGGTTAGGGTTCACCCGTGTCCATTTTGGTGCTGTCAGAGTTGCATTGACGTATCACGAAAGAAAAGGGCAGCCTGTAGTGGCTCGTTTCCTCTTGGATACCCAATATAACGAGTACCAACATGCAAATTTGGGCACCTCTGAGATTACCCTCAACATTGGGACTGTGTTCGTCACTATCTATCCTAACTTCAACATGCCCCTGTACGATCCGTACCTCACAGAGGCGTTAAAGATCCAGGTCTAAATACTTAGAGCTCCACAAGCTAGAGATGCTATCTCGGCTATTCTACACTACCAGCTAGCTTGGCGAGTTCAGAACTATGCCATGTGCCTCATGTTCCCAGGTGGTAACAATTCCTTATTGCTACATGTTGATGCCACCAAAGGAACCACCAGAAGTGCTTTATTGTCAAGAAAGCTACCCAGGGATAAACTTCTACGGTTTATTCTTGAGTTTTAGATCACTAAGTATGAAGAGTGGAGACATCCTCAACCTCTCTTACACGATAAAGAATGTATTGAAGATGTTTATGATAAAAACATCTCACAGAGTCCGATCAATGCTCTCATGCAGTACCGTCAGTCCATATGCCTCAAGTACTTATAAATCATTCAGATGATATGGACCCATACATTGTTTCTTGGTTGCTTAGTTCTGCTAGGACTGAACAAGATTGAATTCAACAGTTTGACCACGACGGAGATGCTGCAAATTGGTTCAAATGTCCTTTTACTGGACATACTCCATGCAACCTCGATTGTGACTTCCATGGTTGTCAAAAAGAAGAAACGAGAGCTAAGGACACTCCACCAAGGAGCAAAAGAGGAGGAAGAAGTGAAAAGGAATTAAAGGGACTCCAAGATGAAGGAGATCCCTCTGTTGATTCTTGAGTCGTCCAGGCAAATACGAATTCCTAGTTTCATATATACCTCAAAGCCCTTCCACCTGAACAACTCTACCTAAACTTGACACCACTACAAAAGAGCCCGTACCACTACTGTCCATAATATCCCCCACAAGCTCAAGTAACAAAAGTAACCTCTCCTTACACAAATCAATTGAGAAGAATAACCTAAGCGAAGCTCCAGATATGCCACAAACAGTTATCCATCACCCAAGAGAAACCAGTCTACAAATCCACATGGAGGACAAAGTTCTGAGCCAGTTAGAAAATTTCATCATAACTAACCAGATGCTGTCGGAAGACTATCACTCCAGCCACAGTATTGCTCAGGCTAAAACAAAGCCCAGGAGCAAGGTCAGGATGGTAGACACTTCTGCCCAAAACGCTCATCCTATTCAAGCACTATAACAAAGATTACACATTATCCCACTTAAAAAGTGTCCGACAGGGGAGAACCTCTTCCAGTTCTTTTACCAGCAATGGAAAGAAATGGACTCCATCAATGATCAGATCCTGCAGCTAAGATACAACTTTGAAACAGAAGAGGCGACCACCTCTATCTCTTCAAGTACCTCAGTTTAGCTGGACCCGACATACTCCTCATTCAATCTAGATAATCCATTTTCCATTTTACATTCTAGACCCAAGCTATCTGCCCCAGTCTATCAGTACACAAGGAATGGAAATGACTTTGTCATAGCAAAACCTTTCTGGGAATGAAAGGATGCATTTGCTTCCGAAAGGAAAGCCAAAGCTAATTACAGGCGATGCCAACATAGGAAGGGTTCCTGCAGGATTCCAAAAGGAGTTAGATGATCGTATATGCCATATACGGTCTCACCACGAAAAGAGCTTCACACCACTACACATCAGGAGCTACATAAAGAAGGTTGTACTAGGAATAACAACTTGATCACCCACGATCAAACCATACTATAAGTGTGTAGCCTAGAACAAAAGGTTACAACTGGAACCGATTCTCTATATCAAGACGAGGATACCAGCAAAGAGGATGCTTCGTCAGGAAAAGAAGAGTTCTATGATGTAGAGGAACAACTCAGCGAATCATCCAATAATAGTTCCAGAAATGCTACATACCATAGCAATGAAGGCACAGTTCAAGATCCTAATGCAGCATGCAGCCACACTCCATCAACTGGTGAACCTTCTCAACTCTTCAGACGCCATACTCGATGGAAGAGATGGAAACAAAGGTGCAAGGAGAAAAGGAGATTAGAACGATCTCTTGCATCACCAGAAGATGAATCATCAACTGCTAGGCAGCCCAGACGTTCCAAAAGGATGGTCTATATATGGAAAATTTGCTGGAAAGCTACGCATATCACCAGAGATTGTCCCTACTCAAGAAAGGCACAAAGGGCAGCATAGCTATTAGCAGATGTAGCTGCTGACGGTAATGATGGCCATAGAGAAGATGATGACAGTACCCAACCAGAAGATGTTGTATTCCGGACATCTCGACCCGATGAAGTCAACATCATCTCCAATGCTGATACGCCCCATGACCAATTGACAACGTACCTATATGGATGTACTAGACCTATCCAGGTTATTGCTTTCATGGATACAGTAGCAGCAATATCAATGCTCAATCCCAACATCCTTCCTAAAGAGCAGTGGATCCCGCACTCAAAACACTTCAACACTGCCTCTAGAGGATTCTTGACTGCTAAAGCAATCACCTAGGATCCAATCATGATTCAGTTTTTCCCAGGAGTATAGTTCCACACCAAAATACTTGGATCTGTCGTCCCAGTGACTGGCCTTATCATTGGGTTTGATATCTACAAGCAATTCAATGAACGACTCAAGGTCTGTACACAAGGCATAACCTTTAAAGATAAATTTCAGCCATACACAAGTGTCATAAATCTATTTCCTATCACAGAAGAAGATCATATCAAAGATGTTGAACATCAGCTCATCGAGGAATCATGTGCCGATTACCCAAAGGAGTTATGAATAAGCATGCCAAACCATTGTGGTTGAATTAAGAATTCTTCATTAGACTCCTATTCAGGAAGAATGAGAACATCAATCCATCAAAGGCAAGTCACTCAGGCATGAACCCGAAACATCTCTAACTTGCCAAGAAGGAATGTGAGGAATTACTGGAATCTGGTCTGATCGAACGATCAGATTCATAGTGGGCTTATGAGGCATTATATGTCAACAAGCGAGCCGAACAGACGAGAGGAAAGCTCTAACTAGTTATGAACTATCAGCCACTCAACCACTTTCTACTGGATGATAAGTTCCCGATCTCGAACAAGCTGACCTCATTCTCGCAACTAGGCAAAGCCACCTACTTCTCCAAGTTTGATCTCAAGTCCTACTTTTGGAAACTGAGTATACACCCTGAGGATAACTCCAAATTGACTTCTACATACTCAACCACCATTACCAGTGGAAGGTCATGTCAATTGGGCTCAAACCCGCACCCTCACTTTTGCAAAAGGCTGTGATCTGAATTTTCCAGCCTATCTTCCATACATCACTGGTCTATATTGGTGGTATTCTACTCCTCAGTGATACCGCCGAGGAACACTATGCCCTTCTCTGCCAATTCCATGAATTAGTGAGAAAGTATGGCATTATAATCTTAACAAAGAAGATGATTCTTATGAAGGATGAAATAGAATTCTTAGTAATGCATTTTTCTCATGGATCATACCACCCAGGGCCACATATCTTCTAGGAATTGCTCAAATTTCCCGATACCAACATGACAATCAAGCAACTCCAACAATTCCTTGGTGTGATTAATTACGTCAGAGACTTCATTCCTAATGTCTCAACGTATATTACTCCACTCACCAAGATGCTAAAGAAGAATTCTCCAGCCTTAGGAAAGGACCAGGATGATGCAGTATGCCATATTAAGAACATATCTAAGGAGGTTGAGACCCTTAATATTCCCTCGGATGGCTTGAAGTTCTTGCAGACGGATGCGAGCAATGAATATAGGTGCGCTATCCTCCTAAAGTAAATGGATGGTAATTGCAAAAGGTTACACCAGTGGAAGATTCAAGGAGGCAAAACAACACTATCATTCCACATTCTAGGAAATTCTTGCCGTAAAAAATGGCATTAAGAAGTTCAACTTCTTTCTGTTCCATATAGAATTTCTTATTGAGATGGACATGAAAGCCTTTCCAAAGATGATCTACCTTAATCCGAAGATTATTCCTAATCCTTAGATCCTTCGATGGGCACAATGGTTCTCTCCTTACAAATTCTAGGTACAGCACCTCAAGGGAAAGGAAAATATCATGGAAGACTTCCTATTCAGACTGAAGACATTTTCAAAGAAATTAACTGCTACGTTGGACAAAAGTCAAGAAACACCAATAATAAATCATACGAGCATAAAGCTGAAATCACTGAAATGCAATCACAATGTTACAGGACCTACGAGCAAGAATAGGTATTTTACTCGAAAAGGTCTTGAGAATAGAGAGCTGAGCAGGAAGAAACACAACGTTGATTGATGGATGGAAGAAGGATACTCACATCCGTCGACGACACCTTCAACCTCTGCATAGTCCGATGCTATCCAATGACATGTGAAAGTTTCAGCATACAAAAATTACCACCTCCACTAAAAACTACCACTTACCCAAGTTACTCACCAAAATTACCTCAGCTTGCTCACCAAGTTTACCCAAAGCTTTTTCACCAAGTTAGCCACAATCCTTTGTCACCAAGCTTACCCAAACTTTGTCCCCAAGTAAGCCATAGTCTTTTGCCACCAAGAAAACCACAAACTTTGTACATAAGCTAGACACAATTCTTCATCACTAGGCATCCACACCACAACTTACCCACCTGCTTGAAAGTCGCCTACAAGTAGCTTGCGCACCTGCTTGCATGCTGCCAGCAAGTAGCTTACCCATCAACTTGCCAAATGTCTACAAGTAACTTATACACCTGCTTGCAACCACCTATAAGTTTCTGACTCACCCACTTGCAAATGTTATCACATGCCGACATCATGCTTTTGTTTTTATGTTTTGTTTTAGTAGGCTCCATTTACATGTTAGGTGGGGCCAGTTTAAATAAATTAGATGATAGTTTATCTTGATAAGACTTGCTATTTTTAGATAGGTTTAGTATTTTTAGAATAAAGTAAGGCTCATCCAATCCTAAAATGGTGTGTCATGTGTGATAATGTTTTTATTCTAGAGTCGGTTTGTAAGGCCAACCTTCTCAAATATATGGAAGGCCAAGTCTTAAGATAGGGTGATCCTACGTCCTAGACACATCCCAAACCCAACACAAAATCATAGAAAACTTAATAGAAGTCCTTAGTCTAGAGTTTAGAGTCTAAGAGAAATGTCCTTAGGAAATTCTCTCAAAGTTACTACACTTTTGTAAATACACTTTCTGTCTGAATAATACGATTGTTGGCTAAACTTTCTCTTGTTCTTCTCTTTGGGGGGAGATGGCTTGTTCGGGAGCAGGGAGGGGTCTAAGGTTACACACCGGCGAGCTCTGCTTGTTTGGAAACCAATGACTTGGTAGGTTACACAATATCAACTAGGCATATCTACAATAGTTAATGTTTGCCCTTACGCTGCTAGTTGTGCGTGCAATAGCATCTGGAAATAGAACCAAGTCAGGTAAGCCAGTACGTCCAGAAGGAGACTTAAGGAGGGTTAGGTTGAAATGGCATTATAGGCTAGGGAGAGCTAATCAAAGTCCATGTGGAAAGCCCGAAAAAGTCAAAAATTTGCCGTGTAGTTTACTACTTGGTCGATAAGATTGCTAATATGCTAAAAAACCTAGCAGACTTGGGATGGCATACCGCCTATTATAGACATGAGCGCTGAAAACATTATGGTAGTGGTGCCTTAGGTGATCTTGCATGGCATATGGTCCTACACCTCCTGTAACCTGTCCAAGCCACTGGGTCTCGGTCTTGCCCGTGGCGCTCACCTAGTCCCTACTCTAGCTCCTGGCCTCCCTACAAGGTATCAGAGCCAACACCTTCTCCGTCCACCCCGGAGGGAGGAACGAGGTCTTCATAAGGTCTATCTCGCATGTTATACCGCAAATATTAATCATTCAGTGATTTACTTTCAATTGTGTGTTTACTTTATTCTATGTGTTTACTTTGAGTCCATAGCCATAAAACACTCTCCATACTCCTTTATTTGAGTTCGTGCGTTTAAATTCCAAGACTTTAGCCATAAAACTCTGTATGGTCTTTATATTTATAATTTTGAGTCTTTCCCTTAGAGCCTTAGAACAAATACGTGTGTGTG
Organism: Solanum clarkiae; assembly: GCA_011800125.2. NCBI lineage: Eukaryota > Viridiplantae > Streptophyta > Magnoliopsida > Solanales > Solanaceae > Solanum > Solanum clarkiae. The sequence continues at coordinate 6,482 of JAABOM020061886.1, forward strand.
TCACTATAGTCCAAAAAATCCAAAAATATATCTATTTCAAAGTCTTTACTGTCTTTGTCTAGTTCATGTAAATCTATGTCTTTACCTTCAAAGTCAAGTATTTGTAAGACCTTTGCAAAGTTAGAGATGACTCCCGCCCGGAGAAAAACTCTCTCATGCAAATACGACTATCACTATGAAGTAGATGTGTTACTCTAAGAAAAGAAAATATCCTCCACATATCTACCTCTACTGAACCCATACTCTGCCTTTGCCAAAAAGACCTGCAATCCTTGGTTGCAAATACGCTCCCTAGTCTAACATAAACCTACAAGAGCAAAAGAATATGTTGCTGCTTTAAAACATGACCAACACCCTGTTCTAGCGATCCAAGAAGAATAATTCATCACATTGCAAATACCCGAGGAATTTCCATGCCAGTGGAAAAGATTGGGGTTCACCCATATCCATTTTAGTGCCATCAGAGTTGTGGTGATGTATCATGGAAGAAAAGGATAGCCCATAGTGGAGCGTATTTCCCTCTTGTATTCCCGATACAATGAGTACCAACATGTGAATTTAGGTACCTCTGAGATCACCTTTAATGCCTAGACCGTGTTCGTCATGATCTGTCCCAACATCAACATGTCCTTACATGATTTGTATCTCACGGAGGCATTGAAGATCCAGTTCTAGATGCTCGGAAGCTCCATAAGCTAGAGACGCTATCCAGACAACTCTACACTACCAGCTAGCTTGGCGAGTTCAGAACTATGCCATGGACCTATCAATCCCTGGTGGCCAAGATGCTCTCTTCCTCAACATAGACGCCACCAACGGCATGACTCAGTGTATCCAAATCCCTAGTCTAATGAGAAGGGAAGAACTCATCAAATTCTCCTTACCTCATGGGTCACAAACTATAAGAAGTTGAGAACCCCCCCTCAACCTCTCTAGTCCACTGAGCCAACTTTCACCAGAAAATCTGAATAAACGGTCACCATAAGCTTTGACCACTTTCACCTTAAGAAGCTCCACAAAATTGCCTTCTCCATAAATTTGTACCAACCCTTGGATGATTATCTCTAACTTACAGATCCAAATCTTGCATCTGAGTTTGGTGCTTACCATTTCAACAACTGGATTGAGTAGTTCGATATGGATGGTTAATGTGTCCACTGGTCACACTGTCCCTTTATGGGCCACATACCATGGGACATCGACTGTGACTGCCAGGAATTCCAGGATGATGAGATACTGACCGATGAAAATTACTGGAATGAACCTCCTTTCACTGTTACATATGAACCCAGAAACCTACAAAAGTCATTATCTCTATCATATCCTACATCCTAAACCAAACACAAAGTCATAGAAAGCTTAAGACAAGTCCTTAGTTTAGAGTTTAAAGTATGAGAGAAATATCTTTGGGAAATTCTCTCAAAGTTACTACACTTTTGTAAATACACTTTCTGTCTGAATAATATTATTGTTGGCTAACTTTCTCTTGTTCTTCTCTCTGGGGGAGATGGGTTGTTCCGTCTCGTAGTTTGAGAGGAGCAGGGAGGGGTCTAAGGTGACACATCGGCGAGTTCTACTCGTCGAGAAATCGATGACTCAGTAGGTTACACAATATCAACTAGGCACTACTACAACAGTTAATATTTGCCCTTATACCACTAGTTGTGTGTACAATGGCATCTGGAAGTAAAACCAAGCTAGGTAACCTGGTACGGCCAGAAGGAGACTTGAGGAGGGCTAAGTCGAAAGGGCATTATACGCCAGGCAGAGCCGCTCAAAGCCCATGTGGAGATCCTAGAAAAGTCAAAAAATATGTTTTATGGTTTACTGCTTTGTCGGTAAGGTCGCTATTGTTCTTAGAAACCTAGCGGACTTGGGATGGCATGCTGCCTATTATAGATGGAACACTGAAAATGGTATGGTAATGGTGTCTTAGGTGATCTTGCATTGCATATAGTCCCACACCACCTGTAACCATCTGGGCCGCCAGGGTCGCGGTCCCGTCGTTCCTGCCCATGGTGCTCGACTAACCCGCTCTGGCTCCTGGACGCCCTACATGGTATCAGAGCCAACCCCTTCTCCGTCCGCCCCGGAGGGGGAAAATAGTTCATCATATGGTATATCTGTCATTTTAAACTACCAACTTTAATTATTCAGTCATTTATTTCAATCGTGTATTTACTTTAGTCTGTGTGCTTACTTTGAGTCCATAGCCATAAAAAACTATCCATACTCTTTTATGCTAGTTCATGTCTTAAACTTTTGAGTTTTTGGCTGTAAATCTATGTATAGAAAATATTGAGTCTTGTCCATAGACCCTTCGAACAAATACGAGTGTGTGACTTTATAGTCCAAAAAGTACAAAAATATGTCCATTTTAGAGTTTTTACCGTCTTTGTCTAGTTCCTGTAAATCTATGTCTTTATCTTCAGAGTCGAGTCTTTGTAAGTTCTTTGTCAAGTTAGAGATAACTCCTACTCGAATCAAAACTCTCTCTTACAAATACGACTATCTCTAACAAGTAGATGTGCTACCCCCATAAAAGAAATTATCCTCGACATATCTATCTCTGTTGAACCCTTATTCTGCCTTTGCCAAAAAGACCTGTAATCCTTGGTTGCAAATACGCTCTGTTGTCCAACCTAAAACCACAGGAGTAAAATAATATTTTGCTTTCTCAAAACTTGACCAACACCCCATTCTTGCAACCCAAGAAGAATAGTTCATCACACTGCAGATGCTAGAGGAATTTCCATGCCAGTGGAAAAGATTGGGTTCACCCATATCCATTTTGGTGCCGTCAGAGTTGCGTTGACGTATCACGGAAGAAAAGGCTAGCCTGTAGTGGCATATCTTTCCCTCTTGGATACCCGACGCAACAAGTACCAACATGCAAATTTGGGCACCACTGAGATCACCCTCAACGCCGTGACTATGTTTGTCACGATCTATCCCAACTTCAACATGTCCCTGCATGATCCATACCTCATAAAGGCGTTGATGATCCAGGTCCAGATACTTGGAGCTCCACAAGCTAAAGATGCTATCCAGGCAACTCTTAACTACTAGCTAGCATGGCTAGTTCAGAACCATGCAAAGGACCTATCACTCCTTGATGGCCAAGATGCTCTCTTCCTCAACATAGACACTGCTAATGAAACGAATTAGTGTATCCAAATACCAAGACAAATCAGGAGAGAGTAACTCGTCAACATTCTCCCTACCTCATAGGTCACAAACTACGAGAAGCTGAGAAACCCCCCTCAACCTCTCCAGTCCACTTAGCCAACTTCACTAGAAATCTTATGAAACAGTCGCCATAAGCTTTGACCACTCTCACCTCAAGAAGCTCCATAAACTGCCTTCTCCATAAATATGTACCAACCTTTGGATGATAATCTCAAACTTACAGATCTAACGCTTGTATTTGAGTTTGGTACTTACCACTTCAATGAATGGATTGAGCAGTTTGATATAGATGGTCAATGTTTCCACTAGTCACGCTGTCCCTTTATAGGCCACATACCGTGGGACATCGACTGTGACTGCTAAGAGTGCCAGGATGATAAGATAATGATGGATGAGGATTACTGGAAAGAACCTCCTTTCATTGTTATATATTATTCCAGAAACCTACAAAATTCATCATCTCTATCCATTGTTCGTGTTATCTCCTACAGGCTCCAGTACCTCATATGATTTCCCCCCATACCAACCTTTTGAAATGGATAACCTAATTTACTCTCCAAAAATACCACACAAGAAAGTTATCCTACCAAGGGTCAACCGTATGCCACAAGGCGACATAGAGGCAACCCTAAACTGGAAATCATAGAACGCAATGGTCCAAAATAAGGCATTTTCCAGCATTGGTCATTCCATCAAGCGCGTCATCCAGTCTCAAGGTAAGATGCAAACAAAGATGGACTTGATGGAAAAGAAGATGGTAGTGACGTCCAACCAACATGCCAGACTTATTTGAGCACTGGAACAAAGATTGAAAACCATATAATTCGATATATGTACGCTAGGAAAGTTACTATCTCACATCTTTAAGAAACAATGAAATGAGATAGCTGCCCTCAAGGAGCAGATCTAGAGCCTGAAATATGGTAGTCCTGAGCCAAGGAGGGCATCAACTTTTCCAACTAGGCCTACCTTATTTCCCATGTGCT
>JAABOM020061887.1:0-10654 GCA_011800125.2 Solanum clarkiae
AACTTCTGAAATGAGCGAGGCAACCCGGTAACAAAATCCATATTGATCATATCCCACTTCCATGTTGGAAGCTCTATTTACTGCATATAACCTCCTGGATTTTGATGTTCTACTTTCACTTGTCGACAATTTAGACATTGAGCCACAAATTCTACAAGGTCCTTCTTCATGCCTCCCCACCAAAACATTCCCTTCAGGTCATGGTACATCTTGGTTGATCCTATATGGATGGAATATCGGGAATGATGAGCTTCTTCCATTATCCTCTTTCTTAATCCATTAATATCAGGCACACATAATCTAATTTGGCAGTAAAATACTCCATTTTGTATAAGGTCAAAGCCCTTTATCGTACCCTAACTTTCCTTTTCCTTAAGCTGTCATAGAACAGGATCCTCGAACTATTTTTCTTTCACCTCCGTTACCATTGAAGACTCTGCAGCATTATGCACAATAACCCTAACCTTTATAGTTTCAAGAAGGCGAACTCCCAAACTGGTTAGCTGATGTAGATCCTTATCCACTCCCTGACTTATCACAGCTTGATCACCAGTATTCATGATTGCTTTACGACTCGGAGCATCGGCTACCATATTTGCCTTCCCCAGATGGTGTAGTATATCAACTCATAATCCTTTATTAGCTTTAGCCATCTCCTCTGTCTTAAGTTTAGGTATTTCTGCTTAAATATGTATTGTAAACTCTTATGGTCAGTATAAATGTCAACGTGAACCCCATACAAATAGTGGCGCCATATTTTCAAAGCAAATACAACCATTGCTAGCTCAAAATTATGAGTTGGGTAGTTTTTCTCATGTGGTCGTAGCTGTCTAGATACATAAGCAATTACCCTACCATGTTGTGTTAGTACACACCCTAAGTCAACTCCTGAAGCATCGTAATACACTGCGTAACCCTCGATGCCTTCTGGGAGAACTAGCACAAGTGCAGAAGTTAGCTTATTTTTCAGCTCCTGGAAGCTCCTTTCACACGTATCATTCCATTGGAACTTGGTCTCCTTATGTGTCAACTTTGTTAGAGGTGCAGAAATAAAAGAAAAACTTTCAACAAACCTACTGTAATAGCCTGCCAAACCTAAGAAGCTTTGAACTTTCGTGGGTGCTGTTGGTCTTGGCCAATCTTTCACCGCCTCTATCTTTTGCAAATCAACCCTTATTCCCTCATCAGAGACAATATGACCCAAGAATTCCACTGATTTTAGAAAAAATTCACATTTAGAAAACTTGACATATAACTGTCGATCACAAAGAACTTGTAATACCTGTCGCAAGTGATTTGCGTTGTCCTCTTCTGATCTTGAATATACCAAAATATCTTCTATAAATACTATCACAAACACATCCAAGAATGTCTTGAATACCCTATTCATCAGATCCATAAAAACCACTAGTGCATTCGTTAGCCCAAATGATATAACAAGAAATTCAAAGTGACCATAGCGTGTTCTGAAAGCAATCTTAGGTATATCTTCCTCCTCCACCCTCAATTGGTGATACCTTGATCTCAAATCAATTTTTAAAAAGCATCTGGCACCCTATAACTAATCAAATAAATCACCAATCCTAGGGAGGGGGTATTTATTCTTAATTGTCACCCTATTCAATTATCGATAGTTGATACACATTCTCAAGGTGCCATCCTTTTTGCGTACAAATAACACTGGTGCACCCTAAGGGGACGCACTAGCTCTTATAAAACCCTTCTCCAATAAGTCTTTTAACTGCTGTTTTAATTCACACAATTCTGCCGGGGCCATTCTATATGGAGGGACAGAAATAGGTTGAGTTCCTGGAAGTAAGTCAATGCTAAAATCTACTTCTCATTCTGGAGGTAAGCCTAAAAGTTCTTCACGGAACACATCAACAAATTCATTCACTAGTGGAACTGATTGATTAGTTGGTGATTCTGCCTCCATATCCCCCACTGTAACTAAATGACATATCTACCCCTTAGATATCATCTTTCCGACCTTAAAATAAGAGATAAACTTCTCCATTGGCGCTCCAACATTGCCTTCCCATTCAAGAACTTCCTCATTTGGAAAGTGGAAGTACGCTCTCTTATTTCGGCAATCTATGGTGGCATAGCAAGAAGCTAACTAATCCATACCCATTATAATATAAAATTCCACCATTTCTAGCTCAATAAGCTCAGCCAATGTGTCACGGTCACAAACAATTATACATAGACATAATAAACCCTTCTACCATAATAGATTCACTGGTTTTTGTGAACACTTCAAGTGGTTTGTTCAATAATTTGGGTGTTCTCTTAAGCTTCCTAGTAACTAGTGGGGTAATGTATGATAGTATAGAACCAGGGTCAATTAATGCATATACATTATGTGAAAAGATGGACAATGTACCTGCGACCACATCAGATGAAGCTTCCAAATTTTGCTGGCCCCTAGAGCATAAGTGCGATTCTGGACTCCGCTAGAGCTAGCTTCCTGTTGACCCCTACCTAATGGAGGAACTGATGATGATGGTGCAACAGTTGACCCAGTAAGTTATGCTATATCAATCATATGCCTCCTCGGGCAATCTTTTATCATATGCCCTGGCGCACCACACTAATAACAAGAATCTGTCCCAACACGACATATATCTAAATGACTTCTTCCACACTGGTTACAAGGTTGCGTAGGAGTCATTTTCTATCCTGCTAAATATCTCGCTGTCCGGGAACCTTGACCTTGACTTCTTGGACCAAACTGATTTCTTCTAAACCCCTGAAGTTGCAGTAGGAAACTTGTTGCAGACTACGAGGATGATGGCCTAGGTGGTCTATTAGAAAATCGAGGCCTAAGCTTACCTTGGGGAGGTATAAACTACCCTTGTAGACCTGGACCTCTTGGACTGCACCCTTTCTAACTCTTGTGTCCTTCTCCTATGCCTCTGATCCTCCAATTTCTGTGCAAAAACTTGCATTATCGCTATATCCATGTCTTTGTTCAAGGAAGAAATGGTATAGTCTCTGACCAGATACATATCCAATCTATCCACATATCAATGAACTCTATCTGCCATTGTAGCAACTACATTAGGAGCATACCTGGCCAGGGAATTAAATTGAAGGCTATACTCCCTCACACTCATATTCCCTTGGTGGAGGTTCAAGAACTAATCTTTACGGGCCTCTCGAATCTCTAATGGCAAGTAATGGTCAAGAAATTCCTCTTTGAACTCCTTCCAGTTAGTTGGGGGTGCATCTATACCCTTAGATTTCTTCCAAGCTTCATATCACAATATAGCCACACCCTTCAACTTATATGTTGCTAACTCGACATCTTCTGCACCACTCACATGCATAAAATCTAAAGTGTATTGAATGTGATCAATAAAGTCCTGGGGATCTTCATTAGGATCTGATCTAGTGAAGGATGGAGGGTCCAAATTAAGAAAATCACATATCCTTGTGCTAGCTACCCTATTCACACCACCTGCACCTACAACCGGACCTTCCTATCTTTGACCTTGGCCAGCAACTATACGGGTCAATAGTTGGATTGCATTTCTCAGATCCTGCATGGTAGCAACAATAGGTGGTTCTGGGGGAATTTCACTACTTCCTGGTTCATCAAGAGCTGGAGGGGTTGGAGATGTCTATGACATAGACTCCTTTTGAACCTCATTTCTTTGTCTTACCTGACTAGGTATACCAACTACCACTTCTACCCCCTTCTCTTTACCTTTGTTTTGCTTGTATCTGGCATACTTGCTGTACAAAACAATTTAAGAGTTAGACATAATACACCTATTACACTTGGCTCTGTGGTATGATCTAAAGAATGAAAAGAAAGTAATAACTCCTAAATGCCACGTAGTCTCCTGCTTATAAATATGGTGCACAACATATCGATAAACAAGACTCTACATAGACACAGCTTTGTAGACTCCTAGGATGACATACTCTGATACCATTTCTGTCACGCCCAAGTCCCGTTAAGGCGGACTGACACCCGTTGCCAATAAGGGCGGGAGAACCAACCTATATCTATATGCTTTCTATACATATTATGAGGGATTTCTACATTCAACATGCCTTTAAGAAAATAAATAGTGATAACAAGCCAAAAGGAAATGCATATGGCTAGGGTGTTGGGGCCACAATGTTTAAAGTATGAGACATGACCACACTTTAATTTACATAGTCTACAAAGACTCGAGATAAGAAAAAATATCTAATAAGGGTCAGGACAGGCCCCACCTCCACTAACTGTACAATACAAAAATATAAGGTCTAGATACACAAAGCTACGAAGCAACCTGGAGCTTGGTAACAACAGCTGGATATCCTGTACTCCTACTTGGGAGATCTACTAGTACCTGTACCTGTAGCATGAAATGTAGGTCCCTCGTAAGGGACGTCAGTACGAGATAATATACTGAATATGTAAGGTAGGAAATATTGTATATGAAGCAACAACTCAAATGGAACAACACACTAGTGTAGGATAAGAGACCACCCTTAGTTAGGTTGTGGGATCATGTACTTTATGTTTTTTTTTATTACTTTACCTTGATTATATATCCTTTTTCTCTTTATTGTCTGATTGACAGGTGTTATTTTCCCACATTCTCTTACTGCCAGGTTCCCTTAACGTATATTTATTTATGTCTTATCTAGGTATGTCTGCTTTTGGGTTTTTGAGCTGAGGGTTTAGGAAATAGCCTCTCTACTTCTTTTGAGGTAGCGGCAAGGTCTGCGTACAATCTACCCTCCCCAGACCCCATTTGTGGGATTTTACTGGGTATGTTGTTGTTGTTGATGTTGTTGTTGTTACCTTGATTGTATAATCTATGCACAACATGTAATACAATGACCAGCTGATCAATGGTAAATCTATATCGGGATCTGCCCTGGCTAGGCTTTTCCTTTCACCCCTTGGGCTACCCCCCGTGATAGGATCGACCCTGGCTAGGTGATCCTTCCACCCCTCGGGTTATCACCCATCAATAAGCAATATACTTTACATTATCTTTCAATCACCTTTGAGATGATTCTTTTTGTGGTCGTAATATTGGAGCTTTGGTACTATAGATACAATATATGACATGTAAATAATCACGAAAGACAATGGCACAATTGAAGGAGTAAGTTACACAAATAATGAAATGCATAGGAGGTAGAACAACACATGAACTTTATATAGTAGAACGAATTCGTGTATCTTGGTATCCAAATATGTATGCAGATTTAAAGGTGACTATGTATGGGAGAATATGAACATATGAAAGAGATGATACACAGTTAATAGTTGTGTCGGAGTTGATAAGTGCCTTTATGTGCCAAGGAGGGATCTATGTTTCATGCCAAATAATACGAAATCAAATAGCCTTATATACCTCGTTGTACGACCTCACTATTACCTCAAGATAACCTTTCCTTCCTCCAAATATTTTTCCACAATATAGTAGGTGATAAAACTAGCATTAGCAGCCAATAGATACATCTTGGCAGCCCAATCTCATTAAAAAACAATATACAGGCAGCAAGTGGATATTTATAAACCCGAGCGTATTCTTTCAACCTTTCTTCCACTAATCGTATTTTATAATACACATTCTTATATACATATTATGTGCAGCCTATTCTAGTGCCATAACAGTCTTATAACAACCCACAAAGCACAACATATAATAATTCTATGCAACATACATATAGGCGGCATAACGTTACTTCCCTTTGCCCCATTATGACGTCGACAATCCCAAACATGTTTCAACTTTAACCAAAATGTCCACAACACATATATACATAAAAACAGCCTTAAAACAGTCTTAGAACAGTACCAAAGTAGTCATGAAGGATGTGAGGCAATAGTCTTCCATCCATCAGCCCACAAGTTCGTACTAAGAACACAATTGCGATATTCTATAAGGACTCACTTTTGTGGACTGTAAAAGTGGTGCAACAGCTAAGTTACATCACTAACAAACTAAAACTTGTTAAAAACATAAGTCTTATTTCATAACTCAACCAACCAAGAAGAGAAAATCCTCTTGAACAACAAGAAAAGTTCACAGCAATCCTTAGGACACATGCTGTTCAAAATTTCAGCACAAACATAACTAGCATATACTTCTTATTTGTTATGGGATAAGTATGATAAGTACATGGATATTTTCATTTACCTTAGCCTTCAAGGTTTAGGATTCCTTAAATAGCCCTAGAGGGTTGTGCAGGCTGCCTTGTGAAGTGAAATAAAGAGAGAAAAAGAGTCTTTAGGAAAGCTGAAAATTTGTTCCAAAGAGAAGTGAATTAAGGAGCTGTTTTGAACCCTTTTAAGGAGTCTCTTTAGCCGACTTTCTTTTGAACTTTTCACCACATATTAACACACATTAATAACCTTGTAATTCAGCAGCTTGTCCCTTACACTTTGGCCTAAATGGGTCTCAAAGTTGATGGGCCTTAGCTGCCCATATTCCAAATTCCTCTTCACTTAGTTTGGGCCCAATTAGCCAAGTGGGTTGTGGTATACTTTGGCCCTTTATTATTCCTATTGGGCTGAAAATAAAGTCCATTTATGATGCTAAAACATGGGCTAAAGTTACACCCTTAATACGGACTTTATTCATAATCGGACTTGGACAAATTCGACGTCGGGCCTCGTCTCCGTTTAGCTAGCAAATTTAAGCTAAGTAAGTAGGTGACTCACCTTCTAGGTTTTTAAGTCCTATAAGCACCTCAATTCTCTCACTTTTTTTAGGGTCGTGACCTCCTTAATTTGACACAAAACATGTATACACTTGACCCTCTTAAGCGTTAGACGCACATATCGCCCTATAACATGAGATTCAAGCACTTTTAAAAGTTGGCACTAATTTGAAAAGCCATATCATATTTCATTTGCATAGTACTAGTATTGTAAGATGTGGGGTATTGCAAAATACATTCTTGAAAGCTCTTAATCATCATGAAATCACTTGACTTGTAAATCATGTAATAGTTCATCAATAACTTGAGAATTCTTGTCATGTAATTTTATCAAACACATGGTGGGTTTATGATACTTGTTCAACGTTATGCAACTCAAGAGTAAAACAAGAAGAGCAAACTCAATAGAAATCAACCCACCAATATTGTGGTAAAACCCTCATTTAGGATATCTTCAAATGCTCATAATAGTTCATCGTTTCATAGGTCAAATCATGCATAGTCTCAATAGACAAAATCTATTCATCGAAAAAGCTTGAAATAGATATTCATGCATAATCAATTAATACTTGATAAAACTCCCGATATAATTTATGTTCATATTTTATAATAAAAGATACCCATAAGTAATACAACTTGAAATCATGCAACTTTCATAAAAAGAAAAAAGGTTGGGTTCCATGAGTGAAAGGACCAATGGATGAAGACCCACATATCTTAAACCTTGAATTTCTTGAAATGAACTTGAAGCTTGAGATGGGTCCTTGAGTTCCAAAATTTATATTGAAATCCTTGAATTTGAACGAGAGATTTGAAAGTGTCTTGGAGAGGTTTTAGAGAGGGTTATGTGAGTGCTAGAGTTGAAAAATGGCTAAGTATGGAAGATTTCACGTTTAAATGGGCATGAGGCTATTACTCCAATGCCCTTGGACGAAATACGAACCAAGGAAACTTTTACACTGATCCGCATCCAGTTCGCGATGCGAACTAAACATGGAGGGACAACTTACACTATTCCGCGCTCCAGGAGCGTCGCAGCCTGGGAGCGGAAAAACACTGGAATTTCAAAAATTAGCAAAAATTATTTTTCACTATGAGTCTTCTAAAGTCCGATTATACCCATTTCCTACTCAATTTTCCGCTTGATAAAGAATATGAAGTCAAATTTCTGAAATGATGCACGAATTTTGAGATATGTGAAAATTACGATTATGGAATTTTTCGAAACACATGACAGATGTTTCAATGTGTGTATATATACAATAGAGCACAACGAGCCATATACAACATATATTCCATAACTCAACCCATAAAAAGTATATTTCTACAATTTCCCAGTCAACTACACATGCATCTCAACCCAGTCTAAGTTTAGAGAAGCCACTACAAGAAAATAGGTCTTTAACAAGGAGAAATTTCATCGCTAAAAGTATTGACCCAGTTGTTATTAGTCAATAATGACTGTAAAAATCTCATCGTCATCGGTCATTAAAAGTTTCCTCATTAAAATCTTTAACAACGACAAAAATTCGATCATTAAAAAGCTTTACTGATGACAAAAATTCTGGTCATTAAAAAGCTTTACTGATGACAAAAATACAGTCGTTATATCTCCTTTTAGCAACTTGATTTTTGCTTCACTAATTGATATTCCTGTTATGACAAAAAAAGGGAAGCTCGGTGCACTTCTGGGGAAGGGCCCGACCACAATGATCTATTATACGTAAACTTAGCTTGCATTTTTGCCAAAGGATGTTATCAAGGTTTGAACCCATGACCTTCTAGTTAGATAACAACAACTTTACTAGTTACTCCAAGGCTTGCTTCAGTTCTAATTATTAAAAATTAATTATAACCACAAATCAGATCAACAAAAGTGCATATATATACACACATACAAATATGTGCACATATGAAAACATACAAATTGATTATATTCATATTAAATTTTATCATTAACTATAAAGAATGACATTGCGTAATGTTACAAAAATATAGAGATACAAATTGTATGATATTATATTTTTAACTTTTAGTAAAAGAAAAACTAGAATATCTTTAAACAATTTCTGAAATATGAAATGCATTCTTTCTGTGCTTCAAAATTTTTTTTGTATCTTATACTTCTTTACACTTTCTCTGAGGATGAATTCTTCAAATTGCATGATCTATCAAAACAAAAGTGTAAAAACTTCATGTAAGGTTATTAATAATGCTTCTAATAGTTATTATCTTCTTTTTTCTTTTTTGCAAAATCAAAGATTAATTACAATGAAATATAAAATTTATTTCGATTTTCACAACCAAATAAAAAGAAAGTTGGGCTTCTGAGTTCTAGATATAAAGTTATTTGTTTTGTATTTTACATCTTAAATTATTGACTTATTGCACATTATTTCATGGATAAAAATTCCCAACTTCTTTTAGTTTCACTTTTTATACTAATAGTATTAACCTAATGTAAATCATTAGGAAAAGGGTCTAATATGCTCTTGAAGTATTGATAATGGAATAAAAATGCCCATCATCGATTATTTGGGCCTAAAATGTCCTTCTCATCCACCTTTGAGGCCTAAAATTCACTCCTCTTTTAACAGATCATTTATTAAAAAAATTTAATAATAATTTTATACACGTGTCAGCCAACTTTATAAAATTATTATTAAATAAAAATATTCACCTCATATTTAGACCCAAATCCAGTCCCAGTTATAACCCTAACCCGCCACTGTTTATCTTCTTCTAACACTTCATCTCCAAAATAATTACAAATATTTTTTAAAATAAGTTCCGTCAGTGAAATTAATTTTGTCGGGTAAAATTAGGTATAGTTTAGGGTATTTTACCTATGAAATTATCATTAGATAAGCAGTAGAAATAAAAATTAAAGAGGCAAAAATAGTAAATCACTAAATATAGGTGCAGAAAACTTTGTATGTAAAACTAAAAAGTCACTCGTGAGATATCAGTATTCTTATAGTAATAAGAAGGTGTTACTGGGTTGCAAACTATTTGGCTTTTTCGAATTCTCCATTACATAATGTGTTAAAATTAACGTACAAATCAAATATATAATGAAACTTTTATAATCTGAAGACATCACTAGATTATAACCCTAACCCGCCAATGTTTGTCTTCTCTGTAACAAATTATTAAGATGAAGTTTTCGAAGAGGATGAACAGTGGTGGGTTAGGATTAGAATTGGGCGTGGGTTTGGGTCTAAATATGGGGTGAATTTTTTTTATTTATTAATAATTTTAAATAATTAAATTTTAACCAGTAGATGACTGATATGTGTATGAAATTATTATTTAAATTATTTAATAAATAATCAGTTAAAAGAGGAGGGCATTTTAAGCCTCAAAGGTGGATGAAAAGGGCATTTTAGATCCGAAAGATAGATGAGGGGCATTTTTGTTCCATTATCAATACTTCAAGGGCATATTAGACCGTTTTCCTTAAATAATTCAATATCATTAAAGTATTATGAGATACAAATCAATTATATCATTCTAAATTTTAAATAATTAAAAAAATCATGATTTCTTAATTAGTTTAGTAGTTGATTATATGTCATGTAAAACTTTTTAAATTTTGTGTTTGTAAAATTTTACTTTATACTGTTATGCCGAAAAAATGGCTTTTTAAAAAGGAAAATTCAAAAATCAAAAATCAGTTTTAAAACTCAATTAATTTGAGAAAAACCAATTTTTTTGAAATTCGAAAGGAAAACAGAGTCGCCACCTAATTTTGTGGATAATTAGGAAACCACTAAATATTTTTAAAGGACCTAACAGAAAAATCTTTTTAAAATCCAAAGTTAAGGTTCGGGTTCACATTTTCATTTCGAGAAGGTTTTACACACTCGAAATGACCGCTAAATGCGGTTGTCCGACAATTATGAAATTTGACTAACTTTGAAAATATTTGACTTGAAAAGATTGACTAGTTTTAAAAATTGATTAATTTTGA
>JAABOM020061888.1:0-44842 GCA_011800125.2 Solanum clarkiae
CCAACAAATTTCAGCAAGCGTAACTAGCATCTATTTCTTGTTTTTCATGATAAAACCATACTAAACACACAACTATACTTACTATACCTTTGTATTCAAGGTTTATAGGCTCCTTAAGAATCCTAAAAGAGTCATTTGGCTGCTTTAAAAGGTTGAGAAAGGTTGAGAGGAAATGTAGAGAGCAAATTTGATTTTTGTGAGGTCAAGTTGAGAAATGACCTTTGGGAGCTGCTTTGACCCCTTTTTATAGTGCAATTTGGCCGACCTAACTAAGGCATTCTCAGCCTTATTTCACTAAGGAGGTGATGCAGCTCCTTTCTCCTTTCATTTGGGCCTTTTGGAGCACCAACTTGATGGACTTGGGCTGCCTATTTTCCAATTTTCACTTACTTAGTTTTGGGCCCAATTTGCTAAGTGTATTGTGATGTGTTTGGGGCCCTTTTTATTATACTTCTTGGTCTTACCATATAGCCTATTTATGATACTAAAACATGGGCCAAATTTTGCACCCTTAACACGGACTGTATTCATAATCGAACTTGGACAATATTGACGTCGAGCCTCGTCTCTGTTTAGCTAGCAATTTTTAAGTTAAGCAAGTAGGTGACTCACCTTCTAGCTTATTAAGTACTACAAGAACCTCAATTTTTTCACTTCATTTAAGGCCGTACTCTCCTCAATTTGACACAAAACATGTATACACTCGACCCTCTTAAGCATTATATGCACATATAGCCCGTTAACGCAAGATTCTAGCACTTTCGAAAATTAGCGTTAATTTGACCAAACCATGTCATGTTTAATTTGAATTGTACAAGTATTGTAAGGTGTGGGGTGTTATATTGGGACTCTTGTGCATAGAATAGGACACATCTCTGTGAGTTTTCTAACAAATCACTTGTGATGTAGAGCTTTTGTTTTGTCATGGTGCCAGCTAACCTGCAACTTAAAATAAACTAATAAAAACAAAAATAAAAGTAAAAAACAAGAGAGTCTAGAAATTAACACTTGAACTAACAAATTGTGAAATCAAGTAAAAACGTAGTCGTATTTCCCGGAAATGAATCCATAATTTTTGATAATGTTCACACTACAATAAGAAAGCGGTCGCTGTCAGCAATTAACCTAACCAAAGGTTAGGCTCGAATCCACAGGGAATACAAGGCTTGACTACAAGAATTCACTATCAATCATTTCAAGTATTTATAACTAAAATCTCCAAATGGGGGGGGGTTACGATTTTAAAATAAAAATAAAATAAACATTACGCTACAATGCAGGGAAACACTCAAATTTAGGGACAACTTGAGAATTGTGTTCCCTATGGTTTGTTGACTCAATTATTCTATACAACATATATGCAATTAGGAATTTGCATGCAGGATGGTAACTTAGGTTCTTGCAGCCCTCTTGTGAAGGTGAAGGTCAAATTTCACCATGGCACGTGGTCAGTAACCATGGTGTGCCCACTAACCATTACCCACTGTCCCATTTAACCTTCCCTTGGTCAGGTTTGGTTGATTAGATGAGAAGACATCAATCGAGTCCTGTCATTTACTTCCCTTTTCCTATTCATCACTACCTTGGTCAGGATCATGATAGTACGCGGGGTTTGATGTTGGGCACCACCAAACAACAATCAAAATAAAGGGAAATAAATGATATATGCAAAACCCCAATCATAGAAATGCAATTAATGTAGGTCATCTCAAGTCAACTACCCATGGTTCCCACAATCTCATGTTGTGGGTGCTTAGCTACTCATGGCTATGGTAAAACCAATAAAAATGAAAATATAAGACATAGTTGAGAATTTTACCCAAGGTAATGAAGAGTGATAAGACCACAAGTTGCAAATCACAAGCTTGATAGATTGAGAATGAATACAATGTATGATTTGCACTCCTCAAAAGTGGGTTTTCCAAGAGAAAATTAAAATTTACGCTAAAAGCCTAAAATAATCTAGAGAGAATATTCAAAGGTTCCTCTCCATATTCAAGTCTTGGATCTTCTCAAATAAACCCTAACATAAAGTATATATAGTATTTACCAATTACCCCTAAAAATTATGCAGAAAAGACAGCTAGGAGTAGGTATGTCTCACAGGAACGACTCGTAGGTTGACCTACGAGTCGTAATCAGGATCTTTTATTAGGCACTTGATGATTTGGACTTGACTGTTACGACCAATGATATGGGTTGTTGCTCAAGCTATGACTCATATGCTGTTCTCATAGACTAGGCCTTCAGTTTTTGGTCCAAAATTTTGGCTCTCTATTTCTTGCTATGAGTCCACCTATACCAGTCGTATTTAGACTTACGACTCGTAGAGTGACCTCATAAGGTTGACTTCAAATTAGCAATTTTTTTTATTTTTGCTCTCTGTTTCTCGCTACGAGGTCACCGT
Organism: Solanum clarkiae; assembly: GCA_011800125.2. NCBI lineage: Eukaryota > Viridiplantae > Streptophyta > Magnoliopsida > Solanales > Solanaceae > Solanum > Solanum clarkiae. Next base: position 2,408 of record JAABOM020061888.1, read on the forward strand.
ACGACTCATAGCTTGGGCTACAACTTGTACGTGAGCTCGTATATTCTGCACTATAGCAAAATCTGCAATTTTCTCCAAATTCTGCAGTTTTCTCCAAAATCATGCCAACCTATCTTTTCTGCAATAACAACACAAAAACACATAAAAACCATAAAAAGACGCATTAAGAACTCACAAAATCCCTTGTTTTAGGCATCAAATGTATTGTATTTTGATAGCACATCAACACCCTCAACTTAGAACTGTTGCTTGTCCTCAAGCGATGACTCAATCTAATAAGACAATGAGAGATACATAGTAGTTATACCCATGGCATATACATCATTTAGTCTAATTCAGGTACCCAACTTTTTGTTTCAAAAACAGATTGCACAGCTAATAAGCAAAACAAAAATACTATTATGTATCTGGCAACCCAACTATGATAATCTAAGGAGCATCAACCATCTACAATCACTGGGTTAGTCATATGCTAATCAAGCAGTGCAAATGCCCTCATGAAAAAGAAGTCCCTCTTACTCACTCAAAAAACATTTAGAATTTTGGGACTAAGCAAGCATTCTCACTCTCATAAATAAAATTCGTGCACAATGACTAAAACCATAGGCTTGCCTCTATACTCAATTTCCGGATTGGTGACAAAGTGGATTTGAATAACTTTATGACTTAATGGCTTGTAACATGAGCTCATAGGGCTCCGGTATGGCATTTTGGGCACGTAGTCACTAAAAGCTATCCTTGAACCATTTTCACAATACTTTTACCTTCATACCCCAAACATTTTCACTAAATCCACCCTTATTCTCCTATTTCAAGCTTTTCCCGTGTGTTCTCATTCTCTTTTTCAGCTGCACCTTATTTTTGAACTCATTTTTGCTATTTTCTTCAATTCAAGGCAGTTTTCTTTTCTTTTTCCTCACCAGGCTCATGATTTTTCATTTCTTTATTTATTTTTCAACTAACCACGTTATTGTTATTACTTTACCACAACAGAGGCTACCCTCAACTTAGACTTTTAGCCTGAGGTGAAGTACACAATATTTATTCCCTATACCAAGGCCACCATTTGTAGCCACCATCAACTTAGACGTTCAGCCTCAATTAAGGTTCACATATTCAAGGATAGACCAGGGTCAATATTACGGTATTTCAACAACAAGGCTAATCTAGCTAAGTGTCAAGAACGAATGAGTGCATGAGAGCCTCAAACATTTGGAACAAGGGATTTACTAGATCATTTTGTAGGTCATTTAGGTAAGAGTGGTCTCAATAAATGAATAAAGGCCTAAGATCCCTTCCAAATCAACCACATCACCAAATCAATCTTATAGTAACAAGACAAGTTCTGAGTCCATACATGTTACATGAATGCAGCAAAAATAAACTCAGAACACACATGACATTGCACACAGAATCAAGTATATACTCGCAGTTCATGCTTCTAGCCTCAACTTACCCTCTCATTATCAGAATAAACATCACCAGATAATCAAAATGCATGATTGCATCAATAACCAACAATTTCAAAATTTTTGAGAGTATATAATTTTGCATTAAAATTTAAAAACTATGCATACGCCAAAAGATAATAACTACTATATACCTATGAATTATCTACACTTCCTAAACATGTTGGTTAAACATAAATTAAACATCCACAAGGAAAAATAAACATGGCAAGAAAACCTTGGGATCTAAAATAGGGGAAGTTATTGACTCGATGTTACTCAGGCTTTAATTAATCCATAACTTCCCACACTCCACCAAAATAGAATATTGTGTCCTCAAAGTAAAGACATGAACAAAAACTTAATGGATATATATATATGTATGTGTACACAAATATATACATACATTAAAAACCAACATTTTAAAACTAAACATCTAAAACACCAGTGAAAAGAACATTAAAGACAAAACATTTAAACAAATCCAAAACCAACATAACAAAAACATTATCCAACTAAAAGAACAAAGTATCCATAGATAGAAAATATATGTTAGGGTCAAAAAATAATCAAACACTTGGTGCTCTTACACCGACATCTACCTGATCCTGGGAGTCCTGAGCTATGGTCTCCTGCCCTAGAGTTTGGGCTGCAGTGGTGTGTGAACTGCCCTATGCCTGTGCTATCTGCTACTCCCACTCCCTCTTTATAGATGCAAGAGCTAGAGACTCCTATACCACCTCATCTGGTATCAGCTCCTCCCCCTATACTGTTGGGTTATTAGGTCTGGGACTCTTCTGGCTCATCTCTGGGTCATCCATCTCGAGGGGCCTCTTCCCGTGGGCATGCAGCCAGTTAGCTAACCAGTCAAAAACCTCATCACTCGCGGGTACCAACAGGGGCTGCTAACATCTGTAATAAGTCGGCCTTAAACTTTGCCAACTCCTTTTCACTACGCTTGTGTCAGTAGGCCGAGCTTCCTCAAGCCCTCACTAGACTCTAGCCTCAAATGCATCTACTCGGGCATCCACCGCTCTAACTCTCTCATCCACTAAGTCGCGGGCGAACACCTTTTCCCTCTTCTCTGAGTCCAAAACAATCTAGCTAACCCACGGTCTGACCTGAGTTGCTAAAGCCTACACCCTAATCTCTGTTATAACTACCCCGAGTGTAAGTGCCTGAAAAGCAATAACAGAGATAAGAGAATCAACCTGCATAGTGGATGATGTTTGTGCGGGAGTACTAGAAGATCGTGTGGACTCGACCTCAACAGTTGGGGATGGTTCTGCAGTTACTAGAGTAGTACTGGTGGTGGATGGAGTCGTACCTTGAGTCTAGGGCTCAACTTGGAGTGTATCTTGGATGGGAGAAGAAGTTGGTTTCTATAGGGCCACCGGTTTCTCATCAGCCTTGATCAGGTTGGGATCCATGGTGTGAGAGTCCTGTACTTGTTGATCCAAGTGAAGGGAGACACATAGCCCTTCCTGATTACATAGTCTATGCATCAGGATCAGAAAAGGCAATGAGGTTTGAGCCCGAATCGCCGACTCGTGGATCTATTCGGCCATGACTCATGCCCAATCAATATCGTAGCCAGCTAGAATGCTAGCTAGTAGTACATCTCTCTCCAAGGTGATGACATTATCTGTAAAGGTGGGTCTGATACGCGAATGGATAATATACCACCAAAACTTGGCTTGAAATTAGAGGTGTGATTTAATGATCTGAGCAGCGTAGTTTGTGACCCACATAAGCTCAAAACCCTCCTCACATATCTGACTGGTTATCCACCTGAGCAACTCTATCTTCATATCCACATTCTTCTCGCTAACCTCTTTCCTCATTTTGGCAGTTTTATCATCATACTCTATGGTGGAACGAGGTACTATGTATTTTGGCCCGAACTAAACCCTCCTGATAGCCTCCTATGAAATGTCAACAACTTCACCCTACACTAGAACTTCTCGCAACCTTGGCCGCTTTATGGGTTTCTTCCAATGAGAAAGCTCTTTGGAAATAGTGGCATAATAGGTGGCATAAAATTCCCAGACTAGATATGGGGCATACCTGCCCAACTTTTGTGACAGCCATGCAAGGCCATAATGGTTGATCTCTGTTTCTAAGTCAAGCACTCTACTCAATCTGGAATCATTGACCCTTGATTCCTCGTGAAATTGTCAAACATGCCTTCGTTGACCCTTTGGTTCTCATTATCTAGTATTTCTGGGGTCTGTGAAAGTGATAGTAGCAGCAAGTCCACCAGAGGTTGAGAATCAGTCCCATCAGGTTAGGTATGAGATGCCTCAATAGACCCCAACTCTGAAAGTGAAAGGCCATCATCTGACCCGTCTTCATTACCCTCCTCTTCAGATGGACAGGGACTAGTGACTTTCATCTGTATTAGTGCAGCGCAGGCTCGAGTCTGAGATACATTTACCTCGGGGTCTATCCAGATTCTGTGGACTTCCACAGAGCCCTCAGATTTTTCAACATCAGATGGGTCATCCCTCAACCATCTTCCCAGAACTTTAGTACCTTCTTTTCTAGCCTTAGGATCCATATAACTTAAAAATTCAACCCCAGGTCACATAGTAAGTACCCTAGTATTTGATTAAAAAGAACTCATACAAGAGAACCAAAAAGGAATAACAAAAATGAATAAAGGAAAACATAAAACGAATACATTGAACCAGCTAGAAATATAATGGTATGAGGCATAGGTATGACTCATAGGGTGTCCTACGAGTCGTACAATAGCCTCGTAGTATTAAAGTGGCTGAAAAATGACATTCTGATGACAAAAATGAGCTTCAGGTACAAATCGTAGGTCATCTTACGAGTCATAGTCTAGGATCATAGTGCGAAACAGAATACAAAATAAATTTAGGTAAATCCTGCGAGTCCCATACTACAAGTCGTAGCAGGGACGATGAATCGTAGGTGGGTCTCGTATGGTAATTGTTAAGGAGTCACAGGTGACTGTAGCCTCCTATGAGGGGCCACTATTACTCGTAGGGAATCCTAAGAGTTGTAGAGAGACCTCCTCTCAGTTAACAATAGGAACCAGTAGTGCTTGTAATCTTCCACGAGAACCAAAACCCATACAACTAACAAAAATAAAAAGCATCAAAGCAGTACATCATAACAAACACACAATTAAACCAAAAATGAATCATGTAAAATCAAGTAACAATTACCCCACAATCGAACAACAATCCCCAATTACTTTCACGATGTACACAAGACTAAGTAATCCGCAAGGCATAAGAATCAACATCAATACATAGAAATGGAGATGCTAAGAAAGTTCACAATAATTCCAAATATGGGTATTATGAATCAGAATATTTGTACAACCCAATAACCCCATATTTAGACTTCATCATGATTTTAAACATTGATCATCCCAATAATCATGCATTAAACTCAAATGATCAGCATATCAACATTACAACCTTCCAACAAAAGCAATCATACCATTTAACATCATGTTAGAGAGTTTAACGTGCCCCAAAACCCAATTCTCAAACTCATACAATCATTTTCTCATATGTGTACTCACTATGATCAAAACGTTAACAGTCATTCAACAACATCCAATGATCATAACATGATTGTGCCCATTTCAACCACGAAAACATACCAAATGAGCAAATGAAGATCAACTAGAAGCAATGAGAGAATACGGAGAAAGTCCAAACCCTTGTGATGGTTTGCCGGAAAAACACGCTGGATTTCGGTGGGGGTTGAAAATTTGGTCGGAGAAGATAAAAGGAGTTATGGGAAAGCTTTGGAGGTATGTAACTGATACAAATATGGGAAAGTAAGGGTCAAATGACTTTTTACCTATTATATACTCAATCCGGGTCAACTTTTAAAATTCTACAGATCGAGTCTACGAGACTACGGACGTGTCCTATGACTCGTAGGTCCCAATATCGTAGTAGAACCAACACTTAGACAAAATGAGAGTTCATATCTAGGCACTACAAACCCCCTACTTATGACTCATAGATGGCCCAATAAATCGTAAGGTTGGTTGTTAGTGTGTGTGCAACTTTTAGTCCTTACTATTTCCCTCTATGAAGCATGACTACGAGTCGTGGTGTTCACTACGACTCGTAGGCCTGCTCATAGAGGCTGCTCCACATGCAATGTCCTCTAACTCTTCTACTTTTGGATAGTTCCAGCAAATCACACTTAAAGATACACCAATGCCTAGAATGATACAACGGATACAATGTCTCAACACATTAAAACAAGCATCAAACTACTACCTAACAATTGAAACAAATTACATAAAGCTAAAACAGTCCAAAAAACTAAGGTTACCTCCCAATAAGTGCCTTATTTAACTCGTAGGTTGACTTTGTCATCATGAGTACTCAAAATTCCTCATGGGTTGATAGAGTCTCCTCCTTACTCCTTTGGTCTCTTCTATGATCTCTTTGAACAGGCTCTAATCATGTTGCAAGTTGTTCAACCCTGTCATCAAGTATCTATGTTGCTATTATTTGTTGATCCACCTGATAGTTCACCTTGATGACATCAAACTTTATGTCTTGTACAACCTCTTCTTGTTCATTGGTTTTGATAAGCACTTGCTCAAGCATACACTCAATTATTGAGTGTTTATTAGTGATGCATTACTGGTTTGATAACCTAGGCCAATTAGGCACACTCTTCTTTCTGGTAGCACTTGGAGTTTCCTCAGATGTACTAGTGGATGGCAATAGCTGTTTTTGCCAGTGGTCAAAATCTTAGGTGATAGCAGACAACTTATCCATGTATTCAGCAATTTCACTAAATGGTTGCCTCAGAAATGCCTGACACTCCCCTCTAAATAAGGTTGATGTCCTTGTTGTTCAAAGCTTAGTGCTCGACAGAAGCTAGCCACCAATTCATCGTCAATTCGACAATAGTTCCCATTCATCGCCAGGCACTTCTTATACCTTTTGCAAGTTGCTACCAAAGATTCTCCTGGCACCCTTTTAAAATTGCAAATGTTATCCTGTAGCTCTTCCTTGTTTGACCCCTTATGGAAGTTCATGAGGAAGAATCTCTGCACCTCCCCCCAGTTGGAACAAATATCAGGTCGGAGAATAGACCACCATTCAGCAGTTTCACTCTGGAGAATCATGGGGAAAGCTTAAAGATCCACGGCCTCCCAAGCAGGATGTCATGTCCTAACAACCCCCCTCAATGGTTGGGTAAAATGTTGCATATGAGTTTGGGGGTCTTCATATTCTTGCCCATAGAATAGGACACGTCTCTGCAAGCTTTCTAACTAATTACTTGTGATGTAGAGCGTTTGTTCGGTCATGGTGCCAACCAACTTGCAACTTAAAATCAACAAACAAAAACAAAAAAAAAAGTAAAATGCATGAGAGTCTAGAAATTAACACTTGAACTAATTAATATTGAAATCGAGTAAAAAAACCTTTCACGATTCCCCGGGAACGGTTCCATAATTTTTAATGATGTTCATGCTCCAATAAGAAAGTTGTCGCTATCAGCAATTAACATTACCAAAGGTTAGGGTCGAATCTACTGGTAATACAGGGTTTGATTATAAGAATTCACTATCAATAATTTCGAGTATTTATAACTAAAATCTCGAAATGGGGGGAGGGGGTGTTTACGATTTAGAAATAAAAATAAAATAAACACTATGCTACTACGCAAAGAAACACTCAATTTTAGGGATAACTTGAGAATTGTGTTCCCCATGGTTCGTTAACTCAATTACCCTAGATAACATAACTGTAATTAGGAATTTGCATGCAGGATGGTAACTTAGTTTCTTCTGGCTATGTTTTGAAGGTGAAGGTCGAATTTCACCATGGCACGTGGTCGGCAATCATGGTGTTCCAACTAACCATTACTCGTTGTCGCAATCAACCTCCCCCTTTGTCTGGTTTAGTTGATTATATGACAAGACATTAATTGGATCTTTTCATTTACCTCCCTTTTCCTACTCATCACTACCTTGGTCAGGTTCATGATAGTAGGCAGGGTTTGATGTTGGCCACCCCCGAACAATAACCAAAATGAAGAGAAATAAATGATACATGCAAAACCCCAATCATAGAAATACAATTAATCTAGGTCATCTCAAGTCAACTACCCATGGTTCCCACAACCCCAAGTTGTGGGTGCTTAGCTACTCATGGGTAAGGAAAAACCAACAAAAATGCAAATACAAGATATAATTGAAAATTTTACCCAAAGCAGTGAAGAGTGATAACACCACAAGTTGCAAACCACAAGCTTGATAGATTGTGAATGAATATAATGGATGATTTTCACTCCCCAAAAGTGGTTTTTCCAATAGAAAATTAAATTCTACACTAAAACCCTAAAATAATCTAGAGAGAATATTCAATGGCTCCTCTCCATATTCAAGTCCGGGATCTCCTCAAAATAAACGCTAACATAAATTATATATAGTATTTACAAATTTACCCCTAAAAGTTATATAGAAAAGACAGTTGGCAGCAGGTACGTCTCATAGGTACGACTCGTAGGGTGACCTACGAGTCGTAATCGGGGTCTTCTATCAGGCACTTTACATTTTGTACTAGACTGTTATAACCCACTAGTACGAGTCATTGCTTGAGCTACGACTCATCTGCTCTTCTCATAGACTAGGCCTTCAGTTTCTGGTCCTAAATTTTGGCTCTCTATTTTTTACTACAAGTCCACCTATACGAGTTGTGTTGAGACCTACGACTCATAAGGTGACCTCTACTTAGTAGATTTATGATTTTTGCTCTCTGTTTCTAGCTACAAGGTCACCCTATGACTCGTAGCTTGGGCTACGACTAGTAGGTGGCTCGTACGTTTTACACTTCAGCTAAATCTCTAATTTTTCTCCAAAATCATGCCAACATACCTTTTTTGCAATAACAACACAAAAATACCTAAAAACCATAAAAGTGGCATGAAGAACTCAAAAAATCAGTTGTTTTAGGCATCAAATGTGTTGTATTTTGACAGCGCATCACCCATGGTAAGTCACATGGCCCGTGGAAGTGTCCATGGGTTGTCAGCTTGGTTAAAACGATCTAGAACCAAAACCCATTCACCATTAAAGGCATACGAAGTACAAATCTTTACATTATCTCCCCCTTAGGAAAATTCTTCCTCAACTATGCTATAACAATGCTTGAAAGGCTGGACTTGAACATGAAACATCCAGTCACAAAGACACAATGCATATTTCATCACTTCAAAATCATAAAGTCATTAAAACTCATAACAAAACATCTTTAAGTCATTCAAAACATAACCATTTTCATGCACATGTATGCATGTCATATCATGAAACTCTAGAGTGAAAGAATTATGAACATTGAGAATAGGAAGAACCTAATACCTTAGGTTTAGGAAGATTGGGAAACATAGGGACATCATTTCACCATGTCCAACTCCGCCTCTCGTGTTGCACTCTCCACATGTTGATTTTTCCACAACACTTTAATTGAAGCCACATCCTTGTCGCAAAATCGTTTACTTGCTTATCCAAGATCTCAACTAGGACTTCTAAAGGCATAATTGTACTAGGATCACCAATCAATTTCCTCAACATAGACACATGAAAAAAATAGGTGAATAGGACTCACCTCCAAAGGCAAATTCAATCAATAGGCCACATTCCAAATCCGCTCAAAAATCTCATAAGGACCTACATTTTGAGGACTTAACTTGCCCTTCATACCAGAATGCATTACACCCTTCATGGAAGAAATCTTTACATACACCCTATTACAACCAAGAAACTCAAGATCCCTCTTTCTAACATCCGAATATGACTTTTGATGACATGGAGCCTTCTTCAACCTTTCCCTAATCTATTTCACTCTTTCCACAGCCTCCAACACTAAATCCGGGCCAATGAAAGCCATCTCTCCCAACTCAAAACACCCCACCAGAGATCTACACCTTCTATAATACAAATTCTCAAATGATATGATAGACATAGGAACACCATGCAACCTAACCAACTCTAGGATATATAACTTATCATAGTCCTTAGAATCGAAAGTAGTCTTAACTGAAAGTAGTCTTAACTGATACGAAGTGAGTCGATTTGGTCATTCTTTCAATAATTACCCATATGGAGTCAAATTGCTTTAGGGTACAGGGCAGCCGAATCACAGAGTTCATATTCATATCCTTCCATTTCCAAATAGGAATGTTAATACCTTGAGCAAACAACCGAGCCTTTGATGTTCCACCTTCACTTGTTGGAAATTAGAGCATTCGGATACAAGTGTAGCTATGTCTATCTTAATACCATACAACCAATACATTTCCATCAAATCCTGATACCTCTTGGTGGGTTTTGGATGTATAGAATAAAGAGAGTTGTGGGATTCACTCCTAATCATCTCCTCAAGACCATTAACTTTCGGAACACACAATAAATCTTAGTACCGAATTACACCATCTTCCCTTTGGGATGAAACCTTTATCTTCTTTTCAACAACCAGCCTCTTCAACATAACTAATGACAGATCTAAGTCTTGTTTTGAGCTTACATCAACAACCGAAAAATATTTAAACCTATTTTGAACATGAACAAAACCATTATTAGGTTCAGTCAACCCAATTCCCTAATATGGACAAATGGTGCACGTCCTTCACCGACTCCCTTTTGACGTTATCTATAAGATCAACTACGAAATCTTCCTTTCCTGGATCTAATTACATGCACAAAGTAACTCTCCCTATTCGATAGGGTGGGATAGAGATAGTAAATCTTAAGACAAGTTTCGTGGCTTGATATGAATCATGAAAAAGTGAAAAGTCTTCTAAAATTCCTTGTAACCTCCTACCCATCAATGTGGCATGCTTCACAACAATGAGTAAGACCCTACTTGAGGTGGAATATTGGACTCTGAAATTCATTTATAAACCTAGTTCTCTGATACTATTTTCGTTACAACCCGAACCTTGGGGTCTGAGAGTTAGAGTGACATGGCGAATGGGATCCCGAGAGTCTCCAAATAAGCCTCATAGCATCTATTTACACATCACCAGTTTGAAAACGCATAATTAACCAACAAGTACATAATTCTAGGGGAAGAAGATTTGTACAAGCTATGAGGATGTCATAGGAATAGGGAGTTGCATGGATTCACATAACACATAACATATAAGAACTAAGGAGTGGGTAAATATGACTCACTGTATAGAGATAGAATAGGATGTATGACTTTTCATATTTCCATATCTCATCATGAACATATAATCATATCATCAACATCAAGAGATAGTCATAATCATAGTCTCCATAAGCAAATAGCATAACACGTAACAAGCCTATACATAGAGTTTACATGATGTCCAACAATGTCTACATGCCATAGAATAGGACGTAGGCCAAGACATGCCAGGCTCACCCTCAAAGTAAAGATACAAGTGGAAAGTAGCATAATAGGTAGATAAAAGGTGGCTTGTCCTTGGATGATAGGACTCACCTCAAGCAACTCTCACAATCCAAAACTATCAAGAGGTGGATGAAGATAGTCTCAGTCCCTACATGATTAGATTATGTAGGCAAAGAGTATGTGTTAGTACATTTGAATATACTATCTATGTGGGCATGCATTGCATATGAACTTATTAAACTTGTATTTAATGGTAGATGAAAAGTGCACATATAAGAAGTATATAAGAAAGACTAATATATAAATATGCCATGAAGTGCATGATGCATGAATATGGAAGTACATTAAATATATAGGGATGAGACTTTAACCTACAGAATACCAAGTAAGCTATAACTTGGAATTTCATCATCCACCTCAAAATGGATAAAGAGGTGACCTACTTGCCAAAGGTGGATCTATTAACATTCATTATCAATAAAGGGGCATAAACATAATCTATGTTAGGCACATAGTTCAAGAGAAAGAAGTACAAACCCTTGGGGATAGCCCGCCCTGCCTCCAATCCCATCTGTGTTGAGTCATCATCTCCCAAGAATATATATAAATATACATGCTATTTAAAGAGGCATAGGTCTTTCAAATCATTTATATGCCTACTTAGGCTTGAAGGCCAAACATACTTCATAATCATGCATAGTTGGGCTAAAAAGTCAAACATACTTCATGTCATATTTCTATGCATAGAAATAGCTCCTTTAAGCACCTTCATGAGAAAGGATTACGGACCCTTGGGGATAGCCCGCCCTGCCTCCAACCTTAATCAGTTGCTGCTTAAACATGGTGGTGTAAACATCAATAATTGCTCAAAGAGCCGTTACATAGACATTATGTGATCACATTCTTGAATACCCAGACTTTATTTTGAAATATAAACATCATCATAATTGGGACTTAACCCACATTATAAACTTCACGTAAACCATAGTCATGTATCCAAAATCCATGAATGAGATGCGAATAGCATGGGCTATAAAGATTCAATCTTAAATCAACAATATAATATGAAATTCAAGTAAATAAAAAAGTAAATTCACATTCAAATCACAATTTGGGTTACCCATGCTTAAATCAAGCTTTAAAGGGGACATGCGAATTAAAATCTTCATAACATCAATGCAATTCAACATATTAGGGCTTAAATCACTTTAAAATCAATGACAAAGCATAACTCATATCTGAATTACAACAACAACAACATTACCCCAATGCCTCAAAGGCTCCCGCCCATTATGGGGTGAGGGGAGATGGATGTACGCAGCCTGACCCCGATGTTTAAAAACATAGTGCGACTGTTTTTAGATGACCCATGATGAGCGTCGAAAGTTGCATTGACTAACTGCTACTTCATAATTTAAAGAAGTGCAGACAGTTTAAAGAGTTATTTTGCTTTATTCTATCATAACTCAAATCTCAATTAAATCAAATAAATAATAATCGTAAGAATCCATATTTAAAGTCACCCAAATTTTGTGAAAATTCAAGTAAAATAGTTTAGGGTCTTCATGGTTTAAAGGGACCATAAATCAATCTTGCAAACCTTAGTTAACTAAGAAGAAATAGGAAGAAATTTGATGAAGAAGAGAGTTTTTCTTTAATCTTCAAGACAATTCGCTAAGGTTAACTTTAGGAGAGTTCTTAAGAGAGAGATTGAATTAATTCTATGTGTCGAATGAATTTGAATGAGAAAAGAAGAGTATAGGTTGTTTCAAGGGTTTAAGATCTATTAGAAAGTCATAAATATCCCTTAGAAGTATCCAAAATTATGAAAAATCCATTAATGAAATGAGCTTCAAAATACTACCAAGTGTCTCATGAAGAAGCTCCAAGATCCATGTAAAGAACAATGGATCATGTAGAGCACCACTGGAGCTCTCCTTAGCCAAAACAAAAGGAACATACCATAGACAGGTTTTATAAAAATATGCATAATCTCTTGATCTAAACTCCGAATTACGTGGAACCAAATTCATTGGAAAAGCTAATTAAAAATGCTTCAATTTGATAGGTTCTAGGCCACCCGATTAGCTTTGTGATAAGAGAAATGACCATTTAAAGTTGACCCTTCTACCAATTCGTATGAAAAACTTTGGCAACGGAATACATTTGAACTTGGCTTGATGTACGAGACCCATGATAACCCTGATCAAATTAAATAAGTTTTTATTAAAGGCTTGAAAGTGAATTAAGCTTGAGCTTGAAGATTTGTAAGACCCCACCTATGAGGAGGATAAAAGTACAAGAAAGTAAGTCTTGCAAAAATTTTAATTGTCGGCTTTTACGACGTGTTCCATGAGATCTAAACCATTTTACAACCCATAAGTCGGTTCTTGGAACTTGAGGTAGACTTCGAGAAATTTGAAACTTTCTGGAATTCAATCTATCACTTATCAGACAACCCATATGATATTTTACAAGTAATAGATCATGTCATAGAATGTGAATTGGAGAAGGGTTTTTTGAAAGTCTGAAATTCTATCATACAAAACCCCTATCTACGGCCCGTAGAATGGACTATGCCCCATAAATGCAGTCATGTTGTTCAGTTCGACCAAAGTCTTAAAGGGGAAATTTCGACATTTCTTATTTATTAAATCCTAAACTATGTCATTATGGCCTCCAGGAGACCCCTTATCATCCCTCTTAACCCTAATTCCTCCCATTCCTCTCACCCTTTAATATCCTAAGTCCAAAAAATTCTCTCAAGTACTCTCAAGTCTTAAAGCTTTCAAGAGAAGGAAACAAGCTAGGCTTTGGTTCTTCACCTCCAAAATCAATTTTTCTTTTCACTAAGCTTATAAGGTATGTGGGTTTTGATTTTGGGAACTTTCCTCTCATGAGCTCAACATTCCTCATCTATGTTTTTTTCCAAGTTAGGGGTATTTATGAAGACCCTATGAACTTTTTGCTAACATGATTATGAAGAAATCTATGATGATATTACGATGAGTATTATGCTATTTTTCTTTGTATAACATCATGAAATGACAAGTCATTGAAATATGTGATTTAAGATGAGGGTTCCATGATGCCCAAACTATGCTTTAATAAAATATGGTGGGTTGTTCTGCATGATTTGGAAATGGGGTTTTGTTATTCTCCTCATGTCCAAAGGTGTTGTTTTTGCATGATTTTGAGCATGTATGCATACCTACCATGTTTTAGTAAATTATGAACCAAGATTCTTATGTTGACAAAGGCCTTATGGCAGGATATGTGATTTATGGATGACATGATTTGTGAAGGGTTATTAAGTTTCTTATGAATCATGATATTGTTATGAAAGCTATGAAAATTTATGAAGCCTCATCTTTGATATGATGAATATTTGGTTTTGATGAGCTACTCTATGAACTATGAGGATATTTCAATGTTTTGTATGTGATAATAAGAATAATTTGAGTATTCCTTGGGATTGCGACCTAGCAGTGAACGGACCTTTGTAGATAACCATTGTCCAATAACTATATTGCCACCATAGGTTTATGAATTAGCTAATGGATTCGTATAGCTTAAGTTGCGTGATTGACCAAAATAGGTGGTGTTCCCGTACAATAAATGTGAATCATACACCAAAATAGGTTGTGTTCCCGTAAGGTTAATAAGATGTGTGTACCGAAATGGATGGTGTTCTCATAAGGTAATTATGAGGCATTTTTCAAATAAGGTGGAGTTACTGTAAGGTGAGTGGTTGGTTTACCCTGGCAAGGTGGATAACTCCTAGTCCGATATGGAGTGAACATCCAAATTCCAAGTAGTAGCTCACTTGGTCTTACATGTCGATTATATTTTCTTCCCACTTATGTATGATATGCCAGATGATTAGATGATTCATTCTTGCATAATTTGACTATGGAATTAAGCATGCATGACATACTGAGCTTATACTTGTTGACTATGATTATGCATCATGTTTAAATATGGCTTATTTCCTTCATTGCATTTGCACCCCACATACTTAGTACATTCCAAGTGTTAACACATACTTTTTGCCTACATGATTTCACCATATAGAGAGCAGAGCTCCTTTCCATCCTTCTCCTCCACGTGGCCACTCAGTTTGGGTAAAGAAATGTTATTGGTGAGTCCTCCACTTTTTGGGACGACGACCATTTACTATCATGCTTTTTCTTAGACTTATCTACTTTTGGATACTATATTTGAGGATGAGCCTGGGAGATGTCTTAGCCCCCGTTCTATTCAAGACTAGAGGTGTTGTTGGATATTATTTTGGTTATGTTCTATTTAGTTTGACTGGCTATGATATGTATTTATTGAAGTTTTTCCCTTAGTACCTACTCCCTTATGTGCTTTTTGTATTATGATGGTGAAGAGGTGAAAGTCCCTAATTGCCCCCATAGCGTGAGTCCTACTTATCGCCCCATTAGATTTACTTGCTATGTGATTGATACTAATCCTCTTCCCTTCAACATCCTTATAGCGTGAGTCCAAAGCCTCGCTTCCCTTAGACATATATGCTACATGTTTATTTCTCTTTTATGCCTCCACAAAACTGAGGATATACAATGCATTCTTAAGAGGATTGTTTGGGATCCTTCGAGCTCCCATTCGCCATATCATGTCTAGGCCCTCGATTTGTGGCATGACAAAGCTTGGTATCAAAGAACTAGGTTTGTAAATGGTCCTCAAAAATACAAACACACCACATCTAGTGGAGTCTTGTTCATGGTTGTGAAGCATTCCACGACTATGAATAAGAGGCTGTGAGATGTTTTAGGAAATGATTCATTTCTTCATGCTTTAGTTTGTGACTTAGATTTGAAATAAGGTTTCCAATCTCTAATGGGTCATCTTTTCTTTTTTGGATTGTACCACCGAGATGAGTGGCACAAAGAGATCCCACACCGAGGGTGAACTGGCCCCATAAACATACCAAGTGGAAGGAGAAAAAGTCAACTATGCTGAGTACCAAAATATGGTCACCCTTTTGAAAAGGGCCATGACAAATCAAGGGGCTAAAGCTCCTCGTACTCCTACACCGGCCTCGATGGTAAGGGATTTCACAAGGATGAATCCTCTGGAGTTCCATGGCTCAAAGGTAGAGAAAGACCCCTAAGAATTTATTGATGAAGTGTATAAGGTTTTATCCATCGGGAGGGGGGATAAGTTTTGAGGAGAAAATAGAACTAGTGGCCTACCAACTCAAGGGTCTTTCTCAAATATGTTATAATTAATGGAAGATGGAGAGGGAAGATGATGAGCCTATTCCATGGGAGGAATTCCAAATTGACTTTCCTTGATTGTTTTTTCCCAATTTGGCTATGGAAGCAAAGTTGATGGATTTCGTGAATTATGAGCATGAGGGTGTATTCCCTTAAGTTCAACAACCTCTCCATGTTTGTTCCTCATTTGGTTGCCAACCCTCGGGTAAGGATGCACAAGTTTGTGTCGGGTGTATCCAACTTTATCAATGATGAGTGCCAGGTCGCCATGCTAATTAGGGACATGGATATATCACGACTTATTACATATGACAAATAACTCGAAGAGGTGAAACTTAGAAAGAGAAGACTGGGGGAGTCCAAGAGCGCTCGACTTGATGGTGGATTCCAAGGTTCTAGAGGTGTTCATTTCCAACAAGGCCATAAATATCAATGCCAAGGGTTCTCCAATGCCCAAGGCTAAGAGTTTGCAAATGATAGGGTTCCCAACCCAAAGGCTCAAGGTGGTAATGGTGGTCAAATTTCTCCTAGGTGTTAAAGGTGTGTTAAGAATCATGGAGGTAGATACTAGAAAGATTTTGGTGCTTGCTTCAGGTGCAGCAAAATAGGCCACAAGATTGTCAATTGTCCGAAGAAGGGTAGGGATGATCGTCTTCAAGGACAAGGTGCTCAAGGTTATCAAAGGGCACATGGTTGTTACCAAGTATGTGCTCCATGTTACAAATGGTATTATGCTCTTCAAGGGAGAGAAGGGTTGATAAGGTGCCCGATGTTGTCATTGGTACATTAAAAATCCACAATCTTGATCTATATGCTTTATTGAACTGGGGTGATACCCTTTCTTTAATTACTCCATTTATTGCTAATCGACTTCATGTGTTTCTCGAATTGTTGTGTTAACACTTTGAGGTGTCCACCCCCATTGGTGACTCTATTCAACCTAAAGAAGTCTATAACGGTTGTCTTATGTCTATATCACATAAAGTTCCCTGTGATTTTGTTGAGCTTGACATGGTAGATTTTGACATCATTCTTGGGATTGATTGGTTACATGCATAGCATGTTATTATCTATTGTAGGACTCGTAGGGTTAGGTTCTAATTCCCTAACAAACCTATCCTTGAATGGAAAGTTCATGATTTTGTGGTCAAGGGTAGATTCATCTCTTATCTTAAGGCTCAATAGTTAACTTCCAAAGGGTGCATCTATCATCTTGTGCAGGGTAGGGATGTCGAGTCTAAATTCCTTCATATTGAATCAGTTTCAGTCGTCGATGAGTTTCTTGATGTCTTTCTCAATGAACTTCTCGGTGTCCCTCACGAAATGGAGAAAGATTTTGGTATAAATCATCTCCCCAATACTCTACCCATTTCTATCCCTCCCTACCTAATTACCCCAGTGGAGTTGAAGGAACTATTGAAAGATTTATTAGAGAAGGGATTCATAATGCCTAGTAAGTTGCCTTGGGGTGCACCAGTGTTGTTTGTGAGGAAGAAAGATAGCTCCCTTAGAATGTGTATAGACTATTGGTAACTCAATAAAGTCAACAAAAAGAGCAATCATGCAATGATGACCTTTTTGTTCGATTGCAAGGGGCAAGTGACTTCTTGAATATTGACTATCGGTCCGGGTATCATCAACTGAGGGTAAGGTAGTGTGATATTCCCAAAATAGCTTTCCAGATAAGGTTTGGGCATTTTGAGTTCATTGTTATGTCCTTTGGCCTGACCAATGCTCGAACAATATTTATGGATCTTATGAATAGGGTCTTTAACCCTACCTTTATATGTTTTCAGTGGTATATATTGATGACATTTTAATCTATTTCCGAAATGAAGAGGAGCATGCAAATAATTTGAGGGTAGTGTTGCAAACATTGATGGAAGAAAGACTCTTTGCTAAGTTCCACAAATGTGAGTTTTCGTTGAAAGAAGTTGCATTCCTAGGTCATTTCGGTGTCGGGTTATAGAATTAAGGTGGATCAAAAAAAGACGAAGGTAATAAGAAATTGGCCCAGACCTTGACTCCAATGGACATTAGGAGCTTCTTGGGTTTTCCAATTACTACCTAAGGTTTGTGAATAGTTTCTCCTCAATTGCTTCTCCTTTTACAAAGTTGATGCAAAAAAAAAGGAAAGTTTTGTATAGATTGACGAATATGAAAGAAGCTTCTAATCCTTGAAGGATAATCTTATGTTCACTCCTATATTGGATCTACCGAAAGGATTATAGGGATTCATGTTGTATTGTTATGCTTCAAGAATCATATTGGGGTGTGTACTGATGGAAAATGGCAAAGTCATTTCCTATGCCTCTATGAAATTAAAGGTGCATCAGCATAATGACCTCATCCATGATCTCTAATTAGAATCCGTGGTATTTGTTTGAAAGATACGGCATCACTATTAGTATGGAGTTCATGTAGATATGTTCATTGACCATGCGAGTCTTCAATACATGTTCGCCTAAAGGGATTTAAATTCGAGGCACAAAAAGGGCCTGGGCTCCTTAAAGATTATGATATGAGTGTACATTACCATTCGTCCAACACAAATGTTGTGGCCAATGTCCTAAGTTGAGTACACATGGTAGTGTGTCTCACCTCGACGATAGCAAGAAGGAGTTGGCAGGGGACATCCACCAGTTGGCTAGGTTGGGAGTTAGATTGAATGAGGCCAAAAATGGTGGGGTGGTGGTAATAGATGGTTCAAAGTCCTCCTTGGTTGAAGAAGTTAAATCGAAACAAGATCTTGAACCCGCTTTGGTGGAGTTCAAGTCAATGGTGATAGATGGAAAGGTAGACGTTTTCTTCCTAGAGGGAGATGGTGTTCTTTGGTACTAAAGTAGGTTGTGTGTGCTCAATGTTACCTCGGTTCCACCAAGATTTATAAAGATTTGACAGAAATGTATTGGTGGGCTGGTATGAAAAAAGACATTTCCAAATCTGTAGCCAATTTCCACAATTTCCAACAAGTTAAGGCCGATCATCAAAGGCCGGGTAGTTTGACCTAAGACATAGACATTCCTACTTAGAAGTGGGAAGAGATCAATATGGACTTTGTAATTAGGTTTCCAAAGACTAGAAGGAATCTAGATTCCATCTGTCTTGTTATTGATGGAATGACAAAGTCTGCTCACTTCCTACTGGTTAAAACCACCTATAGTAAGGAAGATTATGCCATGTTGTATATTCATAAGTTGATAAGATTGCATGGGGGTTCCATTGTCCATAATTTTGGATTGCAGTGCTTAATTCACATCGCACTTTTAGAGGTCCTCCTAAAGGGGTCTTAGCACTAAAGTCAAGTTTAACACAACCTTTCACCCATAAACGGATGGCCAAGCCATGAGTACTATCCAAACTCTTGAGAATATGCTTAGGGATTTGATGATGGTCATACTTATGGCTTTGATGATGGTCACACTCCAATAAGAAAGCGGTCGCTATCAGTAATTAACCTAACCGAGGTTAGGGTCAAATCCACAGGGAATACGGGGCTTCGCTATAGGATTTCACTAAAAATCATTTCTAGTATCTATAAATAAAGTCTCTAAAGAGGGGGGGTTTGTGATTCAAAAACAACAAAAAATAAATGCTAACTAGAATACGGAAAAATGCTCAATTTTGGGAACAACTTGGGAATTGTGTTCCCAATGGTTCGTTGAATCAATTACCCTAAATAACATAACTATGATTATTGATATCACATGCAGGATGGTAACTTAATCCTGCCCTCTTGTGAAGGTGAAGGTTGAATTTCACCGTGGTGCTTTGTCAGCTACCATGGCTTGCCAACCAACCATTGCCTATTATCCCAGTCAACCCACCCTTGGTCAAGTTTGGTCGATTAGATGGGAACACATCAACCAAATCATGTCATCTACTTTCCTTTTCCTATTCGTCACTATCTTGGTCGGGACCGTGATAGTAGGCAGGGTTTGGTGTTGGCCATCACTAAACAACATTAATCATGAAGGGAAATAAATATACATGCAAAACCCTTATTATAAATATGCACAAAACCTAGGTCATTTCAAGTCAACTATCCAAGGTTCCCACAACCCCAAGTTGTGGGTGTTTAGCTACTCATGGCTAAAGCAAAACACACAAAAATGCAAATAAGAGACATAGTTGAGAGTTTCACCAATAACAAGGAAAAAAATAGGCACCACAAGTTGCATGCCCACAAGCTTGATTGATCAACTCTGCATACAAAGCAAGATTTGCAATTTCCCAAAATGAGTTTTTTAAGAAAGAACAAATAAACTACTATAAAACCTAAGAAAAGCTTCAAAGTTATCTTGGAGTAATGTCTCTGGTCGTCCTCCTCAAAATAACCTAACCAAAACTATATATAGTGTGTACAAAATAACCCTAAAATTTGCACACAAAAGACAGTTGGCAGCTGATAAATTTCGCCATTATGATTCATAGGTACTCCTACGAGTTGTAGTCAGGGTCTCGTATCAGAATTTTGGCATCTTGGACTGAACTGGTATGTCCATGGGGATGAGTCATTCCTTGGGCTATAACTCGTATATTAATCCCATAGTCTTGGTCTTCAATTTTTGGTTCAACATTTTGGCTCTCCGATTCTTGCTACGAGTACACCTATACGAGTCGTAAGACACTCGACGACTCGTCGTTTAGACTCGTAGGAGTGATCTTTACTTGGTAGATTTCTAATTTTTGATCTCCTGTTCCTGTAATGACACAACGTACAACTCATAGTGTGAGGTACGTTTCATAGGTGGCTCGTATGGTCTATGCTTTAGCCAAATCTGCAACTTTCTTTAATCTCATGCCAACCTAACTTTTCGGCAAGATTAACACAAAAACACATCAAAACACCAAAAGGTTGCTTTGAGAACTCAAAAAATCCATTGTTTTAGACACCAAATTTGTTGTATCATGGAAGCACATAAACATCCTCAACTTAGAATTATTGCTTGTCCTCAAGCGACGACTCAATCTACACAGACAAAGAGAAATACAAAGCAACTAAACTAATGGAATACATATCAACTTCTCTAATTCAGGTACCTAACTACCATTTTCAAAGAAGGATTGTAAAATTATTTAACAAATAGGAACATAATAGGATAACTGGCAATCCAACCATGATAAGCTAAGGAGCATCGACCTTCCACAATCATTGGCATATCCATATACTAATCAAGTATTGCAAATTCCCTCACTAGAAAGAAGTCCCTTATACGCACTCAAGAACATCCAGAAATCAGGGACTGAGAAAGCATTCTCACTCTAACAATTGAAATTCATACACAATGACTAACACCATAAGCTTGCCCCTATACTTATTTTTTGATTTGTTTCAAAAGTGGATTGGGATCACTTTATGACTTATTGGCTTGTAACATGGGCTCAAGGGACTTTGGTATGGTATTTCGGGTAAATAGTGACTAAAAGTTATCCTTGAATCGTGTTTACCAACACTCTTTGGTTTCATACTCCAACCCTTTCACCAACTCCTCCCTTATTTCCCCATTTTTAAGATTTTCCTGGGCTTATTCTTTCACTCTTCAGTTGTGCCTTCATTTTGAACTCATTTTTTGCTAATCTTTACAACTTAAGGCACTCTTTTTCTTTCTTTTTATTTACCTGGCTCATGATTATTCATTTTCTTTCTTTTCACCTCAAATAACTATCTCATTTTTGTTACTTTACCACAATAAGGGCTACTTTCAACTTAGGCTTTTAGCCTAAAGCGAAGTACACAATATCTATGCCTCAAACTAGGGCCACTAATGCAGCTACCTTTAACTTACGCTTTTAGCCTCAATCAAGGTTCACATACTCAAGGATAGATCAGGGCCAATATCAACGTATTTCATTAAATTAGGTGATGTTAGCAAGGTGTCAAGAAAAAAATACGAGTACATGAGAAGCTCAAACATTTGGAACAAGGGATTCACTAGTTCATTTGGTAGGTCATTAAAGAAAAAGTGGTCTTACTATCAGAACAAGGGCCTAAGATCACTTCCAAATCAAGCAATTCACTAAACAAATCTTAGAGTACTAGGGTAAGTTCTGAGTCCATACAATGATACATGAATGCATCAAAATAATCTCACACACACATGGCATTTGCATCCACAATCAAGTATATAGTCACAAGTCATGCTTTTAGTCTCAGCTTACCTTCACAATATCAGAACAAATATTACCATATACTCCAAAAATGTATGAATGCGTCAATAATCATAACCTCAAAAATTTTAAGGGGTACCCAATTTTGCATCAAAAGTCTAAAGAAAATCTAAGAACTATATATATGCCTAAAGATATTATTATTATGCATTTAAATTATCTATACTTCCTAAGACATGTTGGTTCAACAGAAAATTAAACATCCATAGGGAAAAAGAAACACAACAAGAAAATCTTAGGATCAAAAATAGGGGAAGTTATGGACTTGAGGCTACTTAGACTTCACCTTAATCCATAACTTCCACCACCCCACCAAAAGATGATACTTCGTCCTCAAAAGTAAAGACAAAAACAAAAACAGAACACTATAATATAGAAATATATACATACATTCAACTAAAACCAAAAATAAACATCTAAAGTAGAAGTAAAAATAACATCTAACATAAACATGATTAAAACACAACTAAAAATCAACATAATAACAAGATTGTCGGGAAAGAGAACGAAGTATCCAAAATGTCAAGATAAGAACTGGAGTCAAAATAAGTCAAACATATTGGTGCTCATGCATCGGTCTCGGTCTGATCAGTGGGGTCTTGGGGTTGTCTCTCCTCTTCGGCTACAGTGACAGAAGTACCCTCTCCAGGTGGGTTGTGTTGTGCTATCTCTCTCTGCAAGCCGCCAACATAATCGACTCTTGCACCACCTCCTTCGATATAGGCCCCTCCTCCTATCGTGGCTTCTTCAAGGCCAATTCTAAGTCATCATGCTCAAGGGGCCTATTCCCTCGAGTGTTTGGATGGTCTTCCAGCCAATCAGAAGCCTTCTCCTGTCCCTATGCTACCTCTGGGGATGGAATAGGGGCTGCCAACGACTATAATAAATCAGCCTTGAAGTTAGCCAACTCCTCAGTGAATGCACTCACATCGGCAGCCCTAGCTCCCTCAAGCCTCTTCTGAACTCTTGCCTCAAATGCATTGATCCTTCCCTCCACCGCTCGGGCTCTCTCAGCAACTAAATCTCTCGAAAATACCTCTATCCTCTCCTTACCGGATTAGGAAGAGCTATCTCCTCTATTTGGTACCCCAGGTGATTGTGCTTGTGGTAAGGGCACACTAGCCTCATGATCAGGGTGCACATTTATTTCTTCATTTGAGTGCTTCTCCTCAGATGTGTCATCCCTTGGTTAGTATCCTGGGGGTGGGGCAACCACCCTTCACCCTCTTGGAAACATTGTCTCAGGTTTAGGGATGCAAATTCAAGATGTAGGTACAACTTGTAGGGTGACGTACGAGTCGTAATGTTCACTAGTATATTGTTCCAGAGATGCTTTGAAAATTCATATCAGGGTCACGAAACAACCATCAAAACTTGCAACAGGTGCTACGAGTCATAGGTGAAACTTGCATGAAAAGAGTTCAAGCACCTTGGACAACTGCCCCTTCTACGAAAGGCCACTACGATTCGTACAGAAACATACCACTCGTAGTGGATCTTTGTATCAGAATACAGAGAGTCAGGGGTGTCTCTATTGTTTCCATAAAGATTGACAAATAGCTCAAAGAGGCATTAAAGGTTACATCACAAGAGCAAACGCAATGTAGCAATGAGCATAAGTACCATTTATTACCTATCGTATCAAAACAAAGTACGACTTCCTCCTTACAGTTCAAAACTCACCTAAAATTTTATCACATCAAAGCATACGGGCAAATACAGTACACTACCCCCAAACTCAACAATTTCAACCCAAACAAGGTTCATTGTGATCCATAAAATAAGAAACACATGTACATCATCATAATATTAGATAACAAATTCACCATTCATGAACAACATTCCAGACTCTACCTTTTCCAAAGATATAAACAATTATATAACCCATGTTCCTTACTATCACAAGAATTTTTGCATGGTTATACTAATAATGATTTCAAGGCTTTCATTCACTCATCCATAAAAGCAAGGATTTTTATAAGCAGAATTTAATTGCGAGAACTTACCAAGTGAACGAACGAATGAATAGGAGAAGACCGGATGAGTCTGTTAGTGCACACTTGGCTTGCTGGGGGATCTTAGTAGGTGAAAGATTTAAGCATGCATTAACTAGTGAAAGGGAATGGTGGGAGAAGATTATAAAATAAAAGGGAGTACTTTTCAAAGGAATATGAAGAGCCAAAGAGATATTTGTCTCTTCATATTCCCAATGACTCATCCTTGAACTTTCATAGATTTGTCTTATGAGACATCGATTATGAGTCTTATGATGTCTTATGACTCGTAGGTATCAATCTCGTAGGAAACCCAATGCTTTGAATAATTTTGATTTCATACTTGAGCAATACGAACCCCATTTACGACTCATAGGGGTCCCTACAAATAGTAAGGTTGGCTCATAGTGTGGGTGCCACTTTCTGACACTCACTTTTTCTCTCTACGAGTCATAACTATGAGTCATAACGTTAACTATTGATATGCTATCAAATTACAACATATTTGCTGCCTAAAGTAAGGGATTTTGTGAGTTCTGAAAATGACTTTTTAGTGTTTTGATGTGTTTTTGTGTTAATCTTGCAGAAAAGTTAGGTTGGCATGATTTTGAAGAGAAGTTGCAGATTTATCTAAAGCATAGGCCATACGAGCCCATCTACGAGTCATAGCTCAAACTATGAGTCGTAGCTCACACTACGAGACGTAGGGAGGTGTCATAACACGAATCAGAGACCAAAGGTTTAGAAATCATCCAAATAAGGGTCACTACTACGAGCCCAGCCTATGAGTCGTAAGACACACTATGACTCGTATAGGTAGACTCATAGCAAGAATCAGAGAACCAAAATGTTGGACCAAAAAATGAAGCCCAAGACTACAAGATCAATATACAAGTCATAGCCCAAGAAACAGCTCGTACCTATGGGTCATAGTAGTTCAGTTCAAGATGACAAGATCCTGATACGAGACCCTGACTATGACTCATAGGCCATCCTACGAGTCATAACTATGAAATTTATAAGATGCTAGTTGTCTTTTCTGCATAAATTTTAGGGTTGTTTTGTACACACTATAAATAGTTTAAGTTAGGTTATTTTGAGGGAGTTCAACCAGAGATACGACTCTAAGATATTTTTGAAGCTTTACTTAGATTTTAGAGTAGTTTATTTTGTTCTTTCTTTGAAGACTCATTTTGGGAAATTGTAAATCCTGCTTTGTACACATTGTTAATCAATCAAGCTTGTGGATTTGCAACTTGTGGTACCTATTTCTCTCATCGTTATTGCTGAAACACTCAACTATGTCTCTTAATTGCATTTTTGTGTGTTTTATCTTAGCCATGAGTAGCTAAGCACCCACAACTTGGGATTGTGGGAATCATGGGTAGTTGACTTGAAAGAACCAAGGTTTTGTGCATATTTATGATTAGAGTTTTGTATGTATTGTCTATTTCCCTTCATGATTAATGTTGTTTGGGTGGTGGACAACACCAAACCCTGCCTACTATCACGACCCCAACCAAGGTAGTGACGAATAGAAAAAGGGAAATAGATGAAAGGATTCGGTTGATGTTTTCCTGTCTAATCGACTAAACCTAACCAAAGGGAGGTTGACTAGGACAATAGGTAATGGTTAGTTGGCACACCATGGTAGCCGACCAAGCGCCATGGTGAAATTCGACCTTCACCTTCACAAGAGGGCTGGAAGAACCTAAGTTATCGTCCTGCATGCAATTTAGTAATCATAATTATGTTATCTGGGGTAATTGGGTCAACTAACCATGGAGAACACAATTCCCAATTTGTTTCCAAAATTGACCATTTTTCCAGTAATCTAGTTACCATTTATTTTATGTTATTTTTGAATCACAAACCCGCCCCCCCTCTTTTTTTTAGAGATTGTAGTTATAGATACTAGGAATGATTAGTAGTGAAATCCAATAGTGAAGCCCTGTATTCCCTGTGCATTTGATCCTAACCTCAGTTAGGTTAAATACTGATAGCGATCGCTTTCTTATTGGAGCGTGACTATCATCAAAATTATGGCGCAGTTGCCAGGTAATACGGCTAGGTTTGATTTGATTTCACTATTAGTTAATTCTAGGGTTAATTTCTAGAGTCTCTTATATTTTACTTTTTCTATTTGTGTTTGTTAGTAATTTTAGGAATAGGTTGGCTGGCACTATGGCTTAGCAGAAACTTTACATTGCAACTGATTTATTGGAAGCTTTACAGAGGCGTGCCTTATTTCATGCGAAAAAGTCCGAGGATCCCTAAATTCACCTACAGAATTTTAATCAAACATTGAGGGAGGTCCTTGGGAGAAGATATCCTTTTTGGAAGGCTATGGCTTCCCATGTTTTGCCCATGACTCTCCGAAATAAAGTTGTAGAATCGTGGTCAATCCTCCTACCTGATGTTTGCTCAAATTGAGGAGAGGTACAAAGAGTCTTCCTTAGAAACTTCTATAAGGAGAGCAACGTGCAAAGGCTAAAAAACAACGTCAGTAACTTCAAAAGAGTGCTTAGAGAACCTCTAGTAGTGGCTTGGGAAAGATACAAACAGTTCTTTGTTGAAAATCAGAACCATGGTCTAACTAATGATGAATTGGCAACTAGTTTCTATCGAGCACTAACTTCTGAACTACAAGGGTAGGCTGATGCATTGTTCAGAGTAGAGTGTTGGGAGTTCTTAAGACGGCCATTTAATGAGATAATTGAGACCATGCACAAGCTATCTACAGTTATTAAAGTCTACCAAACCCCTTCAGGGGCAAGCCAAAGCAACCACTAGCGCATCTATGGGAGCCTCTAGTAAAACCAAAAGAGAAATGTTGCAAATTTGACAAGGTTACCCCACCAACATTGTATCATCGATCAACTAATCCAGATGGAGCATATTCTTGAACAAGTCTTGACTAAGGTGAATGAGAAAGGTGACATCGTCAGGGAGATAAAGTTTGACATCCTCAAATGCAATTACAAAGTGGAACAACGAACTATATCAATGCAAAGTCTGGGTAATAGGATTGAACAGCTCGCTGAGCAACTAGATGCAGTGCAAGATGAACAAAGGAAAAATTGAAGGAGCAGTGATGGAGACCATGAGAAAGTCTGAGTACTCATGAATGACTGAGTCGAGCCATGACCTTAAAAAGCCATTTCTTGGGATGCAACCCAAGATTCTTTTGTGTGTTATTTTATTTTTAGACATTTCATCATATTCTAATTGCTTATTAGTATTTTTATAGTATTTTGTGATTGTTAAGACTGTGAACCAGTTGCATCAATTGTTTTTTTGGTGCATTTTAAGTGATAGGTTGCAGGAACAAGCCAAGAGCTGAAGAATTGATGAATCATGCTTTGAGGTAGTTTCTACTAGCAGTCCTACAAGTCGTAGTTAAGGTGAGGACTCATGGTCATGCCTCGACAAGAGAAACAGTGAGTATCCAAAAGTGGCACCCACACTACGAGCCAACCTTATAATTCTATGACCCCTTACGAGTCATAAGTAGAGTTCGTAGTGCTCAGGTATGAAATCAAAATTTTTCTAAGTGTTAGGTCTACTACGAGATCTTGAGTACGACTGCTATGATGGCTTATGACTCGCATCTACAGAAGTTCAAAGGGCGAGCCGTCAGGAATATGAAGAGTCAAACGTCTTTTGCCTCTTCATATTCCTTCAAAAAGTGTTCCCTTTAAGTTTATAAGATTCCCTCACCATTCTCTTTTATTAGTTAATGCATTCTTGAATCTTTCACCCACTAAGATCCCCCATCAAGCCAAGCGATCACTAACAAGAATTATCCGGTCTTTCTTCTCCTGTTCATTCATTTGTCCACCTGGTAAGTTCTCGCTGTTTAAAGCCTGTGTATCTCTGTGAAAAATTACTTGCCCTATGGAAGATGGAATGGAGGCTTGAGATCATGATTATTATACCCATGCAACAGTACTTGTGATAATAAGGAGCATGTGTTATATAATTGTTTATATCTTTGAAAAAGGGTAGAGTTGGAATGTTGTTCATGATTGGTGAATTTGTTATCTAATATTATGACCCTGTACATTTGTTGCTTATTTTATGGATCATAATAAACCTTATGTAGGGTAAAATTGTTGGGTTGGGGCGTAGTGTAGTGTAGTGCAGTGTAGTTGCCCGTATGCATTGATGTGATAAATTTTAGCTGAGTTTTGAACTGTTAACGAGGAATACATACTATGTTTTGACACGTTAGGAAATGAATGATACTTATCCTCATTTGTACACTACCTATGCTCTTGTGATTGTAACTTTTAATGCCTTTTTAAGTTGATTGTCGATCTTTGTGGAAAGATGAAGACACCTGATGGACTCTCTATTTTTTTCTATGAAGATCCACTACGAGTCATAGGTTTCTCTACGAGTCGTAGGTGTCTCTACGAGTGGTAGTGGCCTTTCATAGAAGGGAGCAGTTGGCCAAGGTACCTGAACTTTGTTCATACAAGTTTCACCTATGACTTGTAGCACTAGTTATGAGTCATGATGGTGGTTTTGTGACCCTAATCTAAATTTTCAAAGCATATCTGGGACAAGATACGAGTGAAGACTATGACTCGTAGGTTACCCTACGAGTCGTACCTACATCTTGAATTTGCAACCCTGAACCTGGTTTAGTCTCTTTGCTTAAGATGTCTTATTATTAATTGTGTGATTCTCTTGTGTACTAGTGCCAAACAGTACGGTACTCGAAATTTGGTTTATAATGGTTTTGGAGAGACAATGTTTCCAAGAGGGCGAAGGGTGGTTTCCCCACCCCCAGGATACCAACCGAGGGTTGACACATCTGAGGATAAGTCGTCAACTGAAGAAATAGATGTGCACCCGGATCCTGAGGCTAGCTTGCCCCTACCACAAGTACAATCACCTGGGGTACCGAATGGAGAAGATACCCCTTCCCAATCTGACAAGGAGAGGATAAATGTTTTTGCTAGAGGATTAGTTTGTGAGAGAGCATGAACGGTGGAGGTAAGGATCAATGCATTTGAGGCAAGAGTTCAGATGAGGCTCGAGGGAGCTAGGCCTGCCGACGTGAGTTCATTTGCTAAGGAGTTGACCAACTTCAAGACCCATTTATTAAAACTGTTAGCAGTTCCCTTTCTAGCACCAAAGGTAGCGCAGGGAGGTGATGAGGCTGTTGATTGGATCGCCAACCATCCAGACACTTTGGGGAAGAGGCCCTATGAGCATGCTGACCTAGAGCTGACTATGAAGAAGCTAAAATAGGAGGAGGATGTTATACCTGCTGAGGTGGTGCAGGAGTCGATTATGTTGATGGCTACGAAGAGAGACAGAGCACAACACACCTTTCCTGGAGAGGGTACTTCCATAACGGCAGTAGATGAGGAGAGCCAGCCTCAGGACCCTACTGATCAGACCGGGATTGGTGCATGACCACTAATATATTTGACTTCTTTTGACCCCAGTTTTGTCTTGACACTTTGGATACTTTGTTCTCTTTTTTAGACAATATTGTTTTTCTGTGGTTGTTGGTGGTGTTTTAATTATGCTTATATCGGATGCTATTTTTACTTCTACTTTGAACATTTATTTTTGGTTTTAATGAATGTATGTATCTATATCTATGTTATAATGTTTTGTTCTTGTTTTGTCTTTACTTTGAGGATAGAGTATCATCTTTTTTGTGAGGTGGTGGAAGTTAAGGATTAAGGTGAAGTGTGAATAGCCACAAGTCCATAACCTCTCCTATTTTAATCACAAGGTTTTCTTGCCATGCTTTTTTTTCCTTGTGGATGTTTAGTTTTCTGTTGAACCAGCATGTCTTAGGAAGTATAGATAATTTGTAAATGCATAGTAATAATATCTTTTGACATATATATATAGTTCTTAGATTTTCTTTAGACTTTTGATACAAAATTGGGTACCCTCAAAATTTTTGAGGTTATGATTATTGATGCATTCATACATTTTTTGAGTATATGACAATGTTTGTTCTGATATTGTGAAGGTAAGATGAGACTCAAACCATGACATGTAAGTCTATACTTGATTGTTGATGCAAATATCTTGTGTGTTGTTAGCTTATTTTGATGCATTCATGTATCGTTGTATGTACTCAGAACTTTCCCTAGTACTCTAAGATTGGTTTGGTGAATTGGTTGATTTGGAAGTGATCTTAGGCCTTTGTTCTATAGTAAGCCCATTTTTGCCTAAATGACCTACCAAATGAACTAGTGAATTCCTTGTTCCAAATGTTTGAGCTTCTCATGTACTCATATTTTTTTCTTTACACCTTGCTAACCTCAACTCCTTCGATGAAATACCCTGATATTGGCCATAATCTATCCTTGAACATGTAAACCTTGATTGAGGCTAAAAGCCTAAGTTAAGGGTGGCTGCATTGATGGCCCTGGTTTGAGGCATAGATATTACGTACTTCACTTTAGGCTAAAAGCCTAAGTTGAGGGTGGTCCTTATTATGGTAAAGTAACAAAAATGAGGTAGTTAGTTGAGGTAAAAAGAAAGAAAATGAATAATCATGAGCCAGGTGAAGAAAAAGAAAGAAAAGAGTATCTTGAGTTGAAAAGATTAGAAAAAATGAGCTAAAAATGAAGGCACAGATGAAAAGTGAAAGAATAAACCCGGGAAAGCCATAAAATGGGGAAATAAGGGAGGAGTTGGTGAAAGGGTTGGATTATGAAAGCAAAAAGTGTTGGCAAACATGGTTCAAGAATAGCTTTTAGTCACAATTTGCCTAAAATACCATACCAAAGCCCCTGAGCCCATGTTACAAGCCAATAAGTCCTAAAGTGATCCCAATCCACTTTTGAACCAAACCGAAAATATGTATAGGGGTAACCTTATGGTGTTAGTCATTGTGCATGAATTTCAATTCCGAGAGTGAGAATGTTTCTTCTGTCCCTAATTTCTTAATATGATTGAGTATAAGGGACTTCTTTCTAGTGAAGGAATTTGCACTACTTGAGTAGCATATGATTATGCCAGTGATTGTGAAAGGTTAATGATCCTTATCTTATCATGGTTGGATTGCCATGTGTCCCATTATGTTCTTATTTGCTAAATAGTTTTATAATCTTGTTTTGAAAATGGTACTTGGGTACCTGAATAAGAGAAGCTGATATGTATTTCATTAGTCTAGTTGCTATGTATTTTTCTTTGTCTGTTTAGATTGAGTCATCGCTTGAGGAAAAGCAATAATTCTATGTTGAAAGTATTCATGTACTGTCAAATTACAACACATTTGGTGCCTAATGGAAGGGATTTTGTGAGTTATCAAAGCGACTTTTTAGTGTTTTGATGTTTTTTATGTTAATTTTGCAGAAAAGTTAGGTTGGCATGATTTTGAAGAAAAGTTATAGATTTTGTTGAAGCGTATGTCGTACGACCCCACCTATAAGTCATAGCTCACAGTACGAGTTGTAGGGAGGTGTCGTAATAGGAATTAGAGACCACATTTCAAAAATCTACCAAGTGAGGTTCATCACTATGATCATAGCCTACGAGTCATAAGACACACTACGACTTGTACAGGTGGACTCATAGGAAGAATCAGAGAACCAAAATGTTGGACCAAAAACTGATGACCAAGACTACGAGATCAATATACGAGTCATATACCTAGCAACAACTCGTACGTATGGTCGTACCAGTTCAATCCAAGATGCCAAGATCCTGATAAGAGACCTCGACTATGATTCGTAGGCCATCCTATGAGTCATAACTGCAAATTTATCAGCTGCCAGCTGTCTTTTCTGCATAAATTTTAGTGTTCTTTTATACAAAGTATAAATAGATTAAGTTAGGTTATTTTGAGGGAGTTCAACCAGAGACACGACTCTAAGATATTTTTGAAGCTTTTCTTAGGTTTTAGAGTATTTTATTTTGTTCTTTCTTTGAAGACTCATTTTGGGAAATTGCAAATCTGGCTTTGTATGCATTGTTGATCAATCAAGCTTGTGGGTTTGCAACTTGTGGTGCCTATTTCTCTCATTGTTATTGGTGAAACTCTCAACTATGACTCTTAATTACATTTTTGTGTGTTTGATCTTAGCCATGAGTAGCTAAGTACCCACAACTTGGGGTTGTGGGAACTATGGGTAGTTGACTTAAAATTACGTAGGTTTTGTGAATATTTGTGATTAGGGTTTTGTATGTATTGTTTATTTTCCTTCATGGTTGATGCGGTTTTGTGGTGGCCAATACCAAACCCTGCTTACTATCATGATCCCGACCAAGGTAGTGACAAATTGGAAAAGGGAAGTAGATGACAGGATTCGGTTAGTGTGTTCTCATCTAATTGACCAAACCTGAACAAAAAAAGGTTGACTGGGACAATAGGTAACGGTTAGTTGGCACGCCATGATAGTCGATCAAGCGCCATGGTGAAATTCGACCTTCACCTTCACAAGAGGGCTGGAAGAACCTAAGTTATTGTCCTGCATGAAATTCACTAATCATTATTATGTTATCTGGGACAATTGGGTCAACGAACTATGGGGAACACAATTCCCAAGTTGTTCCCAATATTGAGCATTTTTCCCATAATCTAGTTAGCATTTATTTTATGTTGTTTTTTAATAACAACTCCTCCCCCCTTTTTATAGATTGTAGTTATAGATACTAGGAATGATTAATAATGAAATGCTATAGTCAAGCCCTGGATTCCCTGTGAATTCGACCCTAACCTCGGTTAGGTTAATTACTGATAGCGACCTCTTTCTAATTGGAGAATGACCATCATCAACTACGACTCGCAGGTCTGCTCGTAGAAGTTGTTTCACACATGATTTTCTATTCTACAGCTCTTGATTTGTCCTGCAACACATCACTTAAGATACAACAAATATCGATTGAGGCAACTAGTTCAAAGTCTCAACAATTTCAAACACATACTAACTTACTAATCAACAATTAAAATATGATAACATATCTAAAAATAAAACAACACACAAAAGATGCTTGGGTTGCCTCCCAAGAAGCACCTCGTTTTACGTCATGGCTTGACTCAGTCATTCTTGAGTACTCAGACTTCCTCATGAGCTCCATCACTGCTTCTTCTACTTCTCCTTTATTCTTCTTGCACTGCTTCTAGTTGCTGAGTGAGTTGCTCAATCCTATCACTCAGACTTTGCATCGATATGGTTTGTTGTTCCACTTTGTAATTACATTTGAGTATGTTGAATTTTATCTCCATGACAATGGAATCTTGCTCATTCACCTTGTTTAGAACTTGTTCTAGAATATGCTCTATCTGGGTTAATTTATTAGTAATACAATGCTGGTGGGTAACCTTGTCAAATAAGCCACATTTTCGCTTTTGGATTAGTTAGTGGCTCCCGTAAATGCACTAGTGGTTGGGCAAGCTTGCCCTTGAAGGGGTTGGTATAGTTGGGAAATTTCAGATAACTTGTCCATGATCTCAGTGATCTCATTGAAAGATTGTCTTAAGAACTCCTAACAAGCCCCTCCAAACAATGCGTCAGCCTGCCCTTGTTGCTCGGAGGTCAATGCTCGGTAAAAGCTAGCCAATAATTCATCATCAATAAAACCATGGTTCTGGCTTGTTACCAAGCATTGCTTGTATCTCTCCCAATCCACTACCAAATATTCTCCTGGCACTCGCTTGAAGTGCCAAATGTTGTCCTAAACTTTCTGTTTGTTGGGCCTTTTGTAGAAATGCATGAGGAAAACCCTTCGCACCTCTCCCCAATCTAATCGTACATCTGGGGGGGAGTATGGACCACCATTCTGATGCTTCGGCCCTTAGGGTCATGGGAAACATCTGGAGAGCTATAGCATTACAAGCAGGATGCCCTGTCCCGAGTACCTCCCTGAGGGTGGACGTGAATTATTGCAAGTGGGTTTGGGGGTTTTCCGACTCTTTCCCATAAAAGAGGACACACCATTGCAATGTTTCCAGTAGGTCTCCACTGATATAGAGCTTTCGTTCAGTCATGGTGCCAGCTAACCTGCACCTAAAAATCAACTAACAAAAACAAAGAAAAAGTGAAATACAGGAGAATCTAGAAACTAACACTAGAATTAACTAATAGTGAAATCAAATAAACCCTAACTATATTCCCCGGCAATGGTGCCATAATTTTATGATGATGGTCATGCTCAAATAAGAAAGCGGTCGCTATCAATAATTAACCTAATCGAGGTTAGGGTCGAATCCACAGGGAATACAGGGATTAGCTACAGGATTTCACTACTATCCTTTTTAGTATCCATAACTAAAATCTCCAAAAAGGGGGGGAGCATTGTAATTCAAAAACAACATAAAATAGATGCTAACTAGAATACAGAAAAATGCTCAATTTTGGGAACAACTTGGGAATTGTGTTCCCTATGGTTCATTGACTCAATTATCCTAGATAACATAACTACGATTGGTGAATCACATATAGGACGGTAAAATAGGTTCTTCCAGCCCTCTTGTGAAGGTGAAGGTCGAATTTCACCATGGCGCTTAGTCGGCTACCGTGGCGTACCAACTAACCATTACCTATTGTCCCAGCCAACCTCTCTTTGTTCAGGATTGGTCGATTAGATGGGAATACATCAACCGAATCCTATCATCTACTTTCTTTTCCTATTCGTCACTAACTTGGTCAGGATCGTGATAGTAGGTAGGGTTTGGTGTTGGTCACCACCAAATAACATTAATCATGAAGGGAAATAAATAATACATGCAAAACCTTAATCATAAATATGCACAAAACATACGTCATTTCAAGTCAACTACCCATGGTTCCTATAACCCCAAGTTGTGGGTGCTCAGCTGCTCATGGCTAAAGAAAAACACATAAAAATGCAAATAAGAGACATAGTTGAGAGTTTGACCAGTAACAATGAAGGAATAGGCACCACAACTTCAAACCTACAAGCTTGATTGATTAACAATGCGTGCAAAACAAGATTTGCAATTTCCCAAAACGAGTTTTTCCAGAAAGAACAAATAAACTACTCTAAAACCTAAGAAAAGCTTCAAAAATATCTTGGAGTAATGTCTCTGGTCGCCCTCCTCAGAATAACCTAAATTAAACTATATATAGTGTGTACAAAATAACCCTAAAATTTGCATAAAAAAGACAGCTAGCAGTTGATAAGTTTCGCAATTACAACTCGTAGGAGAACCTATGAGTTGTTGTCGGGGTCTTGTATCAGAATCTTGGCATCTTGGACTGAACTACTATGACCCATAGGTACGAGTCGTTGCTTGGACTATGACTTGTATGTTGATCTCATAGTCTTGGTCTTCAAATTTTGGTCCAACATTTTGGCTCTCTGATTCTTACTTATACTCCACCTATATGAGTCATAGAGTGTGTTACGACTTGTAGGCTGGACTCGTAGGAGTGACCTTCACTTGGCAGATTTTTGATTTTTGGTTCTGATTCCTACAACAGCACAACCTACGACTCATACAGTGAGGTACGACTCGTAGATGGGCTCGTATGGCCCATGCTTTAGCAAAATCTGCAACTTTTCTTCAAAATCATGCCAACCAAACTTTTCGGCAAGATTAACACAAAAACACATCAAAACACTAAAAAGTCGCTTTGTGAACTCACAAAATCCCTTGTTTTAGGTACCAAATGTTTTGTATTATGAAAGCACATCAGGCTTGTGTCTTGGAGATTAAGGGTAGTTGGGATGAGCACCTTTCTCTCATCAAGTTTGTGAAACGACCCCAAAAGGTGCTCGAAAATGTGCCTCTAAAGTGCTTGGAAATGTAATTTCCATATATCTCAAAATCTGTGCATGATATCCAAACTCTAACTTCATTTTCTTGTTCGTAGGGTTAGAATTAGTGGAGAGAGGGTCTAACCCCGATTTTAGAGAAACCATATCAAAATTTAAAATTCCCAAATATCAAATTCCGGTGAGTAAAGCGCGCAACTTCTGTTACAAGCAGGTGCTTATTTTTGGGATTTTGTTTTGGCCTTGGTTCAAAGTCTTGGACCTAACTATTCCCAAACTTGTATTTACCTATACATAGCCATATTTCACCCTCATATCATCCTAAACATTCCCCAATACTCACCAAATCACTTAGCCATATTTTTCACTCCTAAATTCAAGTCTCAAAACCTTTTCTAGATCTAAGGATTTCCAACAAACTTCAAGCCTCCATTTTCAATCTTCACCAAGAGTTTCTCTAAAGCTAAGATATGTGGGTTTCAACCATTGGATACTTTCACCTATGGTTCCCTAGTCTCCTTTTTACTCAATTTGCATAATTTAAAGTTGATTTTACAAATGGGTCTACAAGTATGAACTTGTCTAAGAACTATGTTAAAGCTATATGAAATAGTGACCGTTTTGCTATGTTTTGAGCTATAAATCCTTGATCTATCGTAAGATTTGATGAGGGATTTTGATGTATATTGCTTGAGGGTGTTGCAATTGTTGATTGATGTTTCTACAATGAATTTTTTTGCGTGATTTCACCCTTGAATTGCATGATTTTACACTAGCACTACACACCCGTCAAGTGTTTGATAAAATGTTTGGTTAGGGTTTCTTGAGGAATTAAAGGTCTAATGCATGTCTTATATTATGAACGACTCTATGATGATAAAAGAAGGGTGAATATGTGTTGATCTCATGAAAAGTATTCATGATGATGAAAGATGATAAAAATTGCCTAGTTCGGGAGGTAGTAGGCTCGAACTACCACATTGAGGGGTATATACCTCATTTACCTAGCTCGGGTGATGGTAGGACATGCTACCACATCAAGGGGTATATACCTCATTTCCCTAGCTCAGGGGGGTGATAGGCCTATGCTACCACATTGAGGGGTATATACCTCAGTTGCCTCACCAAGGAGGTAGTAGGCCTTGGTATATGATGACGGTCACCTTCTTAACTTGTAATATGTTCTTCTAAGCATGTTTAACTTTAAAGTAGCATCCGTTCATGTCTTATTGTTATAATTCTATCTATTGTTTATTATATTGCATCTTGTATATATGCTTATCAATTGTTGCATTACATCCTACATACTTAGTACATTCAAACGTACTAACGTATACTCTTGCCTATATGATATCACCAAGTAGGAACCGGAGCACAAGTTGATCATCCTCCTCCTCTACGTGGGTAGTATGGTACACTCAAGCTAGTTGGTGAGTCGTCTATTTTAGGGAAGTTAGTCTATATTTCTCACATTATGTACTGAGACACTCTTCTTTATTGTTTACTCTGACATAAGGGTGAGCCCGGTTGCTTTGTCTTAGCCCCTGCTTTATCTATGTTTTAGAGGTGTTATTGGACATATGATGTATCTATGTTATGAGCCTTGACTCTCTTGTTAATTTATGGTTATGGTACGAAAGCTTTCCCCTTTATCCCCAAATTCCCTTTATGCATATCTCTTTTTTAATTTTTTCTTGTTTCCACGACTAAGGATGTGTATATGATATGCTAAGAGGCTTTTTTGGGGTTTCTTCGGGTTCCCCATTCGCTGGTCACATCTAGGCCCTAGGCTTGGGTCGTGACAATAATGGTATCTGAGCACTAGGTTGATAGATGCTCGGAGTCCAACATACCACCTCGATTAGAGTCCTATTCATGGTTATGAAGCGCGCTATGACTGTGAATAGGAGGCTATGAGGCGTTTTAGGAAATATTTTCCTTCTTCACATTCTAAGTCATGCTATAGAGTTGTAGTAGGTTTTTCTCCCCTAACAATTATTCTTTTCTATGCTAGATCATGCCTAACACTCAAGGAAGAAGCCTAAACTCCCGAGGAGCAACCTACCAATAGCCAGTTCCGGGATGCTCTCACCATTCTTGCCCAAGTTGTGGCCAATAAAGTCAACCAAGGGGCCCAAGCCCCTCATGCTACTACCCCGGGAGCTAGGGTAAGGGACTTCATAAGGATGAATCCTCAGGTGTTCTATGGGTCAAGGGTGGATGAAGATCTATAAGAGTTTATTGATGAGGTCTACAAGATTTAAGCTATCATGGGTGTTAGGCCAAATGAAAAGGTGGAGTTGGTGTCGTATTAACTTAAAAGGTTAACTCAAATATGGTCTGATCAATGGAAGGGGGAGAATGGAAATGGTAATGTTGTGCTTTGGGAGGAGTTCAAAGTGGCTTTTCTTAATTGGTTCTTCCCTATTGAGCTTAGGGAGGCTAAGTTGGTGGAGTTCATAAACTTGAAACAAGGTGCTATGAGTGTGAGGGAGTATGCCCTAAAGTTCACCCAACTATCTAAATATGCTCCTCAATTGGTGTCCGATGCAAGGACTAGGATGAAGAAGTTTGTAATGGGTATCTCTGACTTGGTGAGTGAAGAGTTTTGGTCCTCCATGTTAATTGGTGACATGAATTTGTCTTAGTTGAGGACATGTGATGAACAAATGGAGAAGGAAAAGTTGAGGAAGAGGAGGGTCATGACGCTAAGAAGGCCCATTTTGAGGGTAGGTTCCAAAGTACTAAGAGGGGTTGGTTCCTTCAAGGACAAGGGTCCTCTCGTGTTACTAATAAAGGGGTTGGTAATAAGCTCCAAAGGACCCAAGGTGCTGAAGGTATGGTTCTAATTGCTAGGTGTCCGAAATGTGGTAAGGTTTATGGTGGCCCAGGATTGAGGTATATTGCTGCTTACTATGGTTGTGGGGAGTTGAGTCATAAGATGATGTACTACCTACGAAGTCGCAACAAGGGTAAGGAGGTGCGCCCACGAGGTGCAAATGTGGTTCCTTTGGGGTAGAAGTGGTCAACAAGGTGGTGCCCCAATGCACAATCGGTTCTATTCTCTACATGGGAGGCAAGGGGTTGATGAGGTTCCCGATGTCGTCACCGGTATGTTATAAATCTTTGACTTTGGTGTGCTTGCTTTTTTGATCTAGGTGGCACTCCTTCTTTTGTTACCCTTTTTGTTGCTAAAAAGCTCTATGTTGAACCTGAGTTGTTGAATGAGTCTTATGAGGTGTCTACTCCTATTGGTGCATCTTTTGTTGCTAAAAAGGTCTATAGAAATTGTCTGCTTTGCTCTTGCACAAAATATTGCCTTGTGATCTTGTTGAGTTAGATATGGTTGATTTTGATGTCATTCTTGGGATGGATTGATTGCATGCGTACTATGCCTCAATTGATTGAAGAACTCGTAGGGTCAAGTTCCAATTCCCAAATGAACCCATCCTTGAGTGGGAGAGTCATGATGTGGTGGTCAAGGGTAGGTTCATCTCTTTCATTAAAGCACATAAGTTGATCTCTAAGGGTTGTTTGTATCATCTTGTGAGGATTAAAGATATGAAGTCCAAAGTCCTTTCTATAGAGTCGGTTCCGGTTGTAAATGAGTTCCTTGATGTCTTCCCAAATGACCTTTCCAGTGTCCCTCCCGAAAGGGAGATAGATTTTTGTATAGATCTCCTTCCCGATACTCAACCCATCTCTATTTCCCCTAACCATATGGTCCCGATGGAGTTGAAGGAGTTAAAGGAACAATTGAAAGATTTATTAGAGAAGGGATTTATTAGGCCTAGACAATCACCTTGGGGTGCACCGGTGTTGTTTGTAAGGAAGAAGGATGGGTCACTTAGAATGTATATTGACTACCGGCAACTCAATAGGGTCACCATCAAGAAGTTTCAAGTATTTATGATTTGTTTGACCAATTGCAAGGGGCTAGCCATTTCTGTAAGATTGATCTTCTGTCTAGGTATCACCAAGTGAGGGTGAGGGAGTGTGATATTCCCAAGACAGCCTTATGGACTAGATATGTGCACTATGAGTTTTTGATGATGTCTTTTGGTTTGACCAATGCACTGACCATTTTCATGGACCTGATGAATAGGGTCTTCAAACCCTACCTTGATTCATTTGTTGTGGTATTCATTGATAATATTTTAATATATTCACATAGTAGGGAGGAGCATATGGGTCATTTGAGGGTTGTGTTGCAAAGATTGAGGGAGGAGAAATTGTATGCCAAGTATGAAAAGTGTGAATTTTGGTTGAAGGAGGTTGCATCCTAGTACATGTGGTGTCAGGGGATGGTATTAAGGTGGATCCTAAGAATACCAATGTGATTAGAAATTGGCATAAACCATTGACCCCAACGAATATTAGGAGCTTCTTGGGCCTAGCAGGTTATTATAGAAGGTTTGTGAATGGGTTCCCCCCCATTGCTTCCCCTATGACAAAATTGACTCAAAGAAGGTTAAGTATGTGTGGACCGATGAGTATGAAAGGAGCTTCCAAACATTGAAAGATAGACTTGTTTCCGCTCATATATTATCTCTATCGGAAGGGCTAGCAGGATTTGTGGTGTATTATGATGCTTCCCAGGTTAGCTTGGGTTATGTTTTGATGCAAAATGGTAAGGTGATAGCCTATGCTTCTAGGAAACTCAAAGTGCATTAAACAAACTACCCTACCTATGTTCTTGAATTGGCCGCCGTGATGATTGCATTAAAGATTTGGCATCATTATTTGTATGGCATGCATGTTGATGTACTCACCGATCATAAGAGCCTCTAATATATTTTCACTCAAAAAGATCTCAACTTGAGGCAAAGAAGGTGGCTAGAACTTCTTAAGGACTATGACATGAGTGTGCATTACTATCCCGATAAGGCAAATGTTGGGGTGGATGCTTGACATTGATGACAAGGAGATGGCTAAGGAGATGCATCGATTAGCTAAATTGGGGGTTAGGTTGGAAGAAGTGTGTAATGGTGTTGTTTTTGATGTTTCTAAGTCTTCCTTGGTTGATGCGGTGATAGCAAAAAAACAAGATCTTGACTCCTTCTTGCTTGAATTGAAGGCCTTTGTGAAAGAGGGCAAAGTGGAGGTTTTCTCCCAAGGGGGAGATGGTGCCCTTAGATACCAAGGTAGGTTGTGTGTGCCTTGTGTCGATGGTTTGAGGGAGAAAATCCTTAATGAGGCTCATAATTCTTCTTATTCTATCCACCCCAGTTCTACCAAAATGTAAAGAGACTTGAGGGATGGGTATTGGTGGGGAGGCATGAAGAGGGACATTGCCAAATTTGTTTCCAGTTTCCATAGTGTTAACAAGTCAAAGCCGAACATCAAAGGTCGAGTGGCCTAACCCAAGACATAGAGATTCATATATGGAAGTGGGAGGTGATCATTATGGACTTTATGGTTGGGTTTCCCAAGACTAGGAAGGATTTTTACTCCATTTGGATTGTGGTTGATAGGATGACAAAATCGGCTCACTTTCTACCGATTAAGACTACATATGGGGCTGAAGATTATGCAAGGTTGTACATCCATGAGTTAGTGAGGTTGCATGGTGTTCCTTTGTCCATCAGATTGGATTGTGGTGCACAATTTACTTCACATTTTTGGAGATCTTTCCAAAAGGGTCTTGGTACTAGAGTGAGGCTTTCTACGGCCTTCCACCCTCAAATGGATGGCCAAGCCGAGAGGACCATACAAAACCTTGAACATATGCTTAGGGCTTGTGTCTTGGAGCTTAAGGGTAGTTGGGATGACCACCTTCCGTTGATTGAGTTTGCCTATAACAATATCTATCATTCTAGCATCGGTATGGCTCCTTTTGAGGCCCTCTATGGTAGGCGATGTAGATCACTGGTTGGGCATTTTGAGGTTCGAGAGGTGGCTTTATTTAGACCATATCTGTTTATGGATGCTCTTGATAAGGTTAGGATGATTAGCAAAAGGTTGAAAACATCACAAAACCTTCAAAAATCCTATGCCGATGTGAGGAGAATAGACCTTGAATTCAAAGTGGGTGATTGGGTTTATTTGAAAGTCTCTTCAATGAAAGGTGTGGTTTGCTTTGGTAAAAAAGGGAAGTTAAGTCCAAGGTATGTTTTCCCTTATGAGGT
Organism: Solanum clarkiae; assembly: GCA_011800125.2. Classification (NCBI taxonomy): domain Eukaryota; kingdom Viridiplantae; phylum Streptophyta; class Magnoliopsida; order Solanales; family Solanaceae; genus Solanum; species Solanum clarkiae. Next base: position 44,511 of record JAABOM020061888.1, read on the forward strand.
TATAAAGAGTGTTGGCAAGGTAGCTTATGAGTTAAAGTTGCCTATTGAAATCTATTTGGTTCATACGCTATTTCGTGTCTCTATGTTGAGGAAATGTGTGGGTGATCCTAATTCTAGTATGCCTCTTGATGTTGTGGGGGTTGTTGAGGATAACTTGACTTTTGAGGAGGTTCCGTTTCATATTTTTGATAGGCAAGAGAAGAGATTTAGGAACAAGGAGGTGGCATTCATTAAGGTCCTTTGGAGGAACCAACAAGTCAAAGTTACTATATGGAAGGCTGAAGCGGACATGCAAAAGCAGTATCATCATCTTTTCTAGTCCACTCAAGCCT
>JAABOM020061889.1:0-10654 GCA_011800125.2 Solanum clarkiae
ACACACACACACATATATATATATATATATATATATATATATATATACACACACACACACACACAGACATACACACTCCTTTCATCAACATATACATACATTCCTTTTCATCATCATTCCACCATTATTTAACCATTATTTAATCATCATCATCTTATCATCATTTTATTATCATATAGTCATTCAATTCATAAGACATGCATTGGACCTTCAATTCTTCAAGAATCCATAACTATACATTTTATCAAACGCTTAGAGGGTATGTAATGCTAGTTAAAATAATGCAATTCAAGAGTGAAATTATACTAGAAAAATCAGTGTAAAGCCATCGGTACATACTTGGTAATACCCTCAAGCAATATATATCAACATCCTTCATCAATTCTCACAATAGATCTTAGATTCATGCCTCCACACATAGTAATAAAGTCACAATTTCATAAATCCCAATATAGTGTGTAGTGAACTTCATAATAAATAATACCCATGAATGAATCAATTTTAAATCATGTAAATTTTGATTAAAGAGAGCTTGAATATTATGGTGAAAGGAACTCATGGAAGAAACCCGCATACCTCAGCTTTGGAGATGAACTTGATGAAGATTGGAGATGGAGACTTGAAGCTTGAGAGGAAATCCTGAGATTCAGAAAGGGTTTTGAGACTTGAATTTAGGAGTAAAATATTTGGCTAAGTATTTGAACGAGTATTGGGAATGTTTAGGATGATTTGAGGGTAAAAAATAGCTAAGAATAGGTATTTTCATATTTGGGAATACATAGGCTCAAGACATAAAAGTCTTGGACCAAAGTCAATACTGGACAAAAAACAATACTAGTGTGCACCCTTGGCGCGTTGCCTTAGGGGCGCGAAAAACTCACTGGAAATGCATTTTTGAAAAATTGAAATTGCTAATCGTTTGCTCTTAAATCAGGGTTAGACCCATTTGTCACTCAAAATGACCCCTAAATAAGAATATAAAGTCGAATTTTTGATATTGCTCACCAATTTTGAGATATATGAAAATTATAATTCTGGGCATTTTTAAGACACATTTTTTAGCACTTTTTTAGGGTCTTTACAAGCAGGTGTTCGTGTCGACCCCTACAGGGACCTGCATGTAGAGGCCACATGCACCATGGATCTTAGTCTAATCAAGATTGATGAGAACCCAGTGGCCTTACAGCGAGCAACTTCTCCTCCACTACCAGGTCTAGTCCCGTTTGAACCTTAGACTCGGGAGACGACTCCAGCCACCACTAGCACTACGCCAGCTACCAAAGAGCCATCTCCAGCTGTTGAGATCGAGGATATGCCATCTTCTAGCACACCTGCACCAGTATCTTCTAGTAGTACAGGTTGATTCTTTTATATCTGCTATTGCTTTTCAGGCTATTGCTTTTCAGGCACCAGTATCTTCTATTGCCTTTCAGTGAGGAGTTGGACAAATTCAAAGTTGACTTGTTGCAGACGTTAGCGGCCCTTATTGCAGTCCTGGAGGTGGCACTAGTGGGTGATGAGGTTTTTGACTGGCTAGCTGACTGCCCGCATGTCCACGGGAAGAGGCCCCCAAGATGGATGACCCAATGATAAGCCAAAAAAGGCCTAGACCTGATGAGACCGCAACACTGGAGGAGGAGCCGATACCAGAGGAGGTGGTGTAGGTGTCGCTAGCTCTAGCAACATTGAGTAGAGACCGGGAGCGGTGGATAGCAGAGGGAGAGAGTAGCGCACTTACAATAGCAGCCCAGACTACTGAGGAGGAGGAGTCCGCAGCTCAGGACCCTCCTGACCAAACAACTATCGGTGCTTGAGCACCAAGTGTTTGATATTTTGACCCCAACTCTTACATTCTGTTTATGGATACTTTGTTCCATTTTGTTAGACAATATTTTCCTTATGTTGGTTTTGGATATTTTAAATGTTTTGTGCTGAATATTGTTTTTACTTTTGTTTTGGATATTCGATTTTGAAATGTTAGTGCTAATATTTATATATATGTTTTAGTTATTTGATTTAGTATATGTCTTTACTTTGAGGACACAGTATTCTCTTTTGGTGGGGTGAGGGAAGTTATGAATTAAGGTGAAGTCTGAGTAGCCTCGATTCCAAAGCTTCCCAAATTTTTGATCCCAAGGTTTTCTTCTCGTGTTTCTTTTTCCTTGTGGATATTTTAATTTCTGTTGAACTAGCACATCTAGGTAGTGTAGATTTCGATACATAGTAGTATTATCTTTTGGCATAAACATATTCTTCAAATGATTTTAAAATTTTGTTGAAAATGCGGTACCCTCAAAATTTTTGAGATTGTAGGTTATTAGTGCAATCATGCATATTGATTATCTAGTAATTTTTTTCCGATAATGAGAAGGCAAGTTGATACTTGAAGCATTACATGTGAGTCTATACTTGATTGTGTATGCAATGTCGTGTATGTTGTGAGCTTATTTTGTCGGATTCAAGTATTATGTATGGACTAAGAACTTTCCTTAGTACTCTAAGATTGGTTTGGTGATATGGTTGATTTGGAAGGGATCTTTGGCCTTTGTTCTTCTAGTGATCCCACTTTTAACTAAATGACTTACCAGATGTGTAGTCAACCCCTTGTTCCTATTATTTGAACCTCTCTTACGCTCATTCTTTCTTGACACTTAGCTAGCTTAGTCGAAGTACCTTGATATTGGCTATGGCCTATCCTTGAACATATGAACCCTGATTAATGCTAAAAGCCTAAGTTGAGGGTGGCTACGAATAGTGGCCATGGTTTGCGGAATAGATATTGTGTACTTCACCTCATGCTAAAAACCTAAGTTGAGGGTGGCCTTTATTGTTTTAAAGTAATAAAATAAGATGGTTGGTTGGGAAAGAAAGAAAGAAATGAAAAGTCAGGAGCTGGTGTGAGAAAAAGAAAAGAAAAGTGCCTTGGATTGAAGAGAACAGCAAAAATGAATTCAAAAATAAGACACAATTGAAAAAGAGAAAGAAGACACTTGGGAAAAGCTTGAATAGGAGAATAAGGGCGGATTTAGTGGAAATGGTTATGTTATGAAGGTAAAAGTGTTGGTAAACATGGCTCAAAGGATAGCTTTTAGTCAATACTTGCCTAAAGTGCCATACCAAAGCCCTATGATCTTATATTATAAGCCATTAAATCCTAAAGTGATCCAAATCCACTTTGTCACCAATCCGGAAGGTGAGTATAGAGGCAAGCTTATGGTGTTAGTCATTTTGCATGAATTTCATTTGTGAGAGTGAGAGTGCTAGCATAGTCCTTGAATTCTGAATGCATTTTGAGTAAGATAGAGGGACTTCTTTTTTGTGAGGGCATTTGCACTACTTGATTGGCATATGACTAACCCAGTGATTATGGGTGGTTGATATTCCTTTGCTTGTTATAGTTGGATTGCCGAATACATTCTTTGTGTTTTGGTTTGTTGAGTAACTTTGCAATCTGGTTTTTAAAATGAGAATTGGGTACCTGAATTAGAATAATGATGTATATGCCATTAGTGTAACTACTATGTGTTTCTCACTATCTGCTTAGATTGAGTCTTTGCTTAAAGATAAGCAATAGTTCTAAGTTGAGGGTGTTAATGTGTTGTCTAAACACAATAAATTAGATGCCTAAAATAAGGGATTTTGTGAGTTCTTAATTTGAATTTTTATAGTTTGTATGTGTTTTTGTGTTGTTATTGCAGAAAAGGTAGATTGACATGATTTTGGGAGAAAGTTGTAGATTTTGCTGAATTATAGGACATACGATCCTTCCTACGAGTTATGGCCCAAGCTATGAGTCATACGATGATCTCATTGCAAGGAACAATGACCAAAAATCAGAAATCTTCTAAGTGGTGGTCAGCCCTACGAGGCCTCTCTACGAGTCATAGGTCTCCCACAAATCGTATAGCTGGGTACATAGCAAGAAATAGAGAGCCAAAATTTTGGACCAAGAGCTCAATGCCTAGACTACGAGAGGAGCATAGGAGTCATAGCCTAAGCAACGACTCATACCAGTCGGTCATAGTAGTCAAGTCCAAAATGCAAACTGCCTGATACGAGATACTGATTACGACTCATAGATCACTTTACAAGTCATACCTGTGCGATGTTCCTGCTGCCAGGTGTCTTTTCTATTTAATTTTAAGGTTGAATTTGTAAATATTACAAATACTTCATGATATGTTTTATTTTAAGGGGATCCTAGACGTGAATCTCAGAGAGAGAACTTTGAATATTCTCTCTAGACTATCTTTAGGGTTTAGTGTAGGTTTCAAATTTTAATTGGAAAACCCACTTTTGGGGATTGCAAGACTCACATTATATTCATTCTCTATTCATCAAAGCTTGTGGTTTGCAACTTGTGGTGCTCTTATTCTTCATTGCTTTGAGTAAACTCTCAACTATGTCATTTATTTACATTATTGTAGGTTTTTCGTGAGTAGCTAAGCACCCATAACTTTGGGTTGTGGTAACCATGGGTAGTTGACATGAAATAACTTAGGCTTGGTGCATTTCTGTGGTTGGGGTTTTGCATGTATTGTTTATTTCCTTTCATTATAAATGATGTTTGGTGGTGTCCAACACCAAACCCTGCCTACTTTCACGATCCTGACTAAGGTAGTGACAAATAGGGAAAGGGAAGAAGACGATATAATTTGATTGATGTGTTTTCGTCTAATCAACCAAACCTGGCCAAGGGGAGGTTGACTGGGACAATGAGTAATGGTTAGTTGGCACACCTTTGTTTCTAACCAAGCGCCGTGGTGAAATTTGACCTTCACATTCACAAGAGGATTGGAAGAACCTAAGTTATCATCCTGTATATGAATTTTTAATTAGAGTTATGTTGTCTAGGGTAATTGAGTCAACAAACCATGTGGAACACAAACCCTGAGTTGTCCCTAAATTTGAGTATTTTCTCTCATTGTTAGTATAGTGTTTACTTTAAGTTTTTTTCTTAAATCACAACCCTGCCTCCCTTCCCCATTTAGAGATTTTAGTTATCAATGCTCGAAATGATTGATAATGAATTCTTGTAATCAAGCCTTGTATTCCTTGTGGATTCGATCCTAACCTCTGGTTAGGTTAATTAATGATAGCAACCGCTTTCTTATTGGAGCGTGAACATTATTCAAACATCTCTAGCATAGGAATTGGTTGGTGCATGCTCACCGGAGTGCCATCGGGTTTTCCTCAGCCTTAAACAGGCTAGCATTCAATATGCGCTGGACCTCACTTAGTGAGTCTAGCTGATGTAGACTCTCCACCCCTGACTCTAGACATAGTCTGTAGATCAAGCATGGAAAAGGGATGGAGGTAGACCTCTTCAAGGCCTCCTTGTGGATCTGCTCTGCGATCAGGCTAGCCCAATTTGTCTCATAGCCAGCCAAGATGTTGGAAACTAGAATTGCACCCTCTAACATCAATATGTTGTCTGCAAGCGTCAGCCGAATCTGTAACCTCACAATAGTGCACCAAAATTTGGTGGGAAAACTAAGAGAAGTCTTCACAATAGGCTCCATATAAGTGGCTACCTATGCAGGGTCCGGGGCCCTGATCAATAATCAAACCTGCCACCCATCTCATCAAGCTGGCTCTATGGCTCTAGCCTCTCATCAGAACCATGTCCCCGATTCTACCGTATTCGATGGTCAGACTCTCTAGAGGCTGGGAACTTAGACCCGAATAACATGTGGCAGATGGTGGTCTATGAGATGTCCAACTATCATCCCCTCACTCTAGTATGCGTCAGTCTGGGCTGAGTGAGAGGCTCCTTCCTTTTGGGAAGAGTGTTGAGAACTGTGGCTACATACGATATGTAGATTTCCTATACCATGGTCGGGGAGTACCTCCCTGGTAGTTTGTCAGCCACTAGACCCCATATCTAATGATGTTGTCCTGGAGATCGAGGACACTGTCTAATCCAAAGGAGATAATTCAGGACTCCTCATAAATAGAGTGGGATGGTTTTCCCCTCTCATTACTCCGCTTGCCCTCTATATAAATGTCTTGTATGCTCGTAACACACTATCGACTGGTGAGAGCATCTATAGGTGATGACAATGTCTTCAGTGGTACTACAGAGGACTTTGTCTCCAACTCGTCGTCGGATCTGACTATGAGTCTGACTCTTCTCTGGACTGAGTCATCTTACTGGAGATGTTATTGTTGTTGCCTCCCTTGTCAAACCGGGGAGTGCGAACAATGGTACCCTGGGTCTGGGTCTGCACAAGTCTGGTGGTAGTTTGTGTCAGTGGTCTATCAACATCCAAGTCAAGTCGAGCGCTGAGCTCTTTGAGTGGTCCACTAACCGTGGTGGTCTCCTCCTCCCTCGAGGTCTCATCTCTAAGCCTCCTTTGCATGGCTTTAATATCCTCATGTCTTAGCTTTGGGACCATGGTGCCTTAAACATACACGTTTACACAACATGGTAGCCCCTCAGGTTAAGAAACAAAATGCAAGAACATACTAGACATAGTTACAGAGGGGTCTATAAAAGCACCTCTATGGGCCATATTGAAAACTATGAGTCATAGAAGGATCTCATAAAAATAGTGTCCACAAAATTTGTTTACTGGAAAGGCATCTACGAGACTAGGTGCGACTCATAGAAGGATCTACCAGTTGTATACTGAGACGGAGATGATTCTAATGTCTAAACCTTTGCAGGAAGGGATCCAAGAGACCTGTCTACGAGCTATAAAATAATCTGCGACTCATAGAAGGTCTCATATGATGGGTTTTTAGAAACTTCAGTTTTCTGGAATTTCATACGAGAGGCAACTGTGGCTCATAGAAAATTTCATGGGTCATAAAAGACCCTCGTAGACCAAAAAACCTAGTGACTTGAGTTCCTAAGTCTATCAATACGGACTCCATACGACTTTATCAACATACTTTATTAGGATAGAAGTAGTACGCACACATCTTACATGACTTATATCAAACGCCCAATACTCCGCATGCAAATTCCCACATATACCTTATCAAAAATTATTTTAACATGCTTTCCCAAACCTACCGACCCTATTTGAATGAATTAGCATCCAAAATCACAATCATATGCCATCACACATCGAATTTTCAATGCACATAATCAATTTGATTCAAACAATATGTGATCACATTATTTTCCAACATATCATGAAAAAATAAGGACAAGGCAAACACACTAATTTCTAGCCTAAACACATATTCACACATTTTCAATTATACACTTCAACTTTTAAACACAATAATAACACTCGTGGATTCCCAATCTCGAATTACTGTACCCATCAATTTAGGTTCAACCCAATCACACAATATTTGGCAAATAAAGGGTTTATAAAGATAAAAAAACTTACAAAATTGAGTGACCAAATTGTAGGAATTGAAGGAGGAAGTGGAAGTGTGAATGCCTAGGGCCACCGAAAAAAGTGGTCGGAAAATAATGGGGGAGATCCTCATTGGTGGTCCAAAAAGTGTGGGGTGGGGGGTGGGGGGACGGTTGTGGGGTTTGACTCTTAAATTAGGGGAAAATAGGGTCAAAATATTTTGAACCCTATATTTATATGTTGATCGGGTCGGTTAAAACTAATGGGCCTAGACTCTATGAAACCCTAATTACAGGCCGTAGAATGTTTTATGGACCATAAATCATGGTATCGTAGAAGATGCAAACCCTAGTTTTGAGGACTAAGCTTCAAGAACCAGTCTACAAGTTATAGATTAAGACATGATTTGTAGAGTTGGTCGTAGAACCCTCAACACTTGGTCAAAAATTCAAACAACTTACCTGGGTTCCACGAGCCCCATACATGACCCGTAGTGTATCTACAAGTTGTAAAGTTGGCTTGTGGACTAGAGTGCATAACATTTTGCTTACTGGAAGTGTCTAGGAGATGGTATATGGTTCATAGATACACAACCCATAGACCCAGTCATAGAGGCACTTCTTGACGCCTTCTTAGCCAAGGATGGCTGACTCAGCAATGTACCTTCACATTGTTCACGGAACACATTGTTACCCTATATACAACTAGCCCAATGTCCAATGTTACAAATAAAATGCGAGAAAGTAAACAACCTATAAGTTCAAAAGCTGAAAACAAAGTAACTATAACTATTACGTTAGAGACCTTAGGTTACCTCCAAAGTAGCACCTAATTTATTATCGCAGCACAACTCGGACAATTTGGTTACTTAGACTTCACCAAGTGTCCAAACTTCCTTCTTCAGATCATCTGGCCTCCTCATTTACTGACAGATGTTAAAGACAATTTGTTCATCATTCAATCTAAATATGAGTTGACCAGCTTCCATATCCACTAGTGCCTAACCCGTGGCTAGGAATGGCCTTCCCAAGATTATTAGGATGTCGAAGTCGACTTCACAATCTAGGATTACAAAGTCTTGGGGAATATGAATTTCTCAACTTTGACAAACATATGATATAATATTCCCACAGGCTTCTTCACCGTGTGATCAACCATCAACAACCGCATGGTCATCGGAGTAGGGGCTCCTAGTCCTAGCTTCTTGAAAATTGCCAAGGGCATTAGATTTATGTTAGCACCGAGATCACACAATGCCCTTGCAAACTCCACATCTCCAATAGTGCAGGGTCTGGTAAAAGTATAAGGATAGTCTCATTTTTGTACCAAGGACCTCGTAGCAATTATATTGCAAAGTTGATGCTCTTGGGAAAGCTCATGACTCACAGTGCACTTCTTTGTAACCAGGTTCTTCATGAACTTCGCATACCCTGGCATCTTCTCTAATACCTCAATGAGAGGGATATTGATGGAGATTTATTTCAGTATGGAGGGAAAGTGCTTGAACTTTCGCTCCTCGTCCTTCTTTTTAATTTTTTTAGGGAAGGGAGGAGGAGGCCTAGGAATGGGTTTCAACTTATGTGGCACCACTGCAGCATCACTCACCCCATCCTTGCCACGATCATCTCCGCTATCTACATCCTTAACCTCAACGATCACCTCTCGAACATCATCCTTATCAACTGGCATGGGAGGATCAATCGTACTCTTTCCACCACATGTAGTAACTGCCATGCACTATCCTTCTTTCTTTGGGTTCTGAATTATGTTTCTAGGCAGTGTGCCTATCTGACACTAGTTGAGTTGAGTTGACACTTCAACAAACTACTGTTCTTACTGTTTGATAGCAATAAAATGAGACTCGATCTTCTAATTTATGCTGGAGATGTCAGATTTCATCCCTTTAGGCAATCAAACATCTCCTCCACTCTAGAACTAGTAGCACTAGTATCGCGATTGTGTGGTGGCACATAAGGACCATTTCTATAGCCATCTCTGTGGCCCTAATCTGTATATCTATCTTGGCCTCGATTCCTATGATAGTAACCTCTATGGTTGTCTTTGAAATCACCATCTCAATTAAAGTTCTTACCTTGATATCTTGACTTTAGCGCTAATAGTCCTAATTGGACCCTTGGGTGTTGGTCCGGAAAATCCCCTTCTGGTTAGCAATGAAGTAAGTGTCTTCCTCACAATAGGGATCAACATATATGGGTGCTCATGGAGGCTGATGAAAAGCTTCATAAACTCATGTCATGACCCAACCCTAGGGCCTAGATGCAACCGGCGAATAGGGAACCCAAAGGAACCCCAAACAAGACTCATAGCATATCATTACACATCTTTAGTCGCGGAAACAATTAAATGACATTTGAAGAATAGAAATAAGGGCAAAAAGGACTAAGGGAGAACTTGTCGTAACATAGACTCAACAGTTAAATTGAACCAACTCATAGCATAAATACATAGCTTTGTCCAACAACACCTCTACTACATAGATAACGGTGGGGGCCAAGACATATAATTGGGCTCAACCTCATAGCCAAATAGAACATAAAAAATTATTTCAATACATAGATAATAACAATATAGACTAAGGTCCCAAAAGTGGAGGACTCACCAACTGGCTTTGAGTAGAACCGATCTAGCCATATGGAGGAGGAGGATAATCAACTTGAGCACCGGTCCCTAAATGGTGATATCATGTTGGCAAGAATATGCGATAGTAAATTTGAATGTACTAAGTATGTGGGATGCAATGCAACGATAGATAGAGATCATACTCATAATGTATACATTAGACAATATGCATAGTATAATAATATGACATGTATGATCAATGCATAAGTAAAACATGATTTCAATAACTCATACTCATATAATATCATATGTTTAGAAGAGACTAAGCTAGCATCCCATCTATGGTTGGAAGATGCTATTCATACCTGGACACTTTGGTGGCCAGGTAAAACACCCCTCACATGATTGATGCCATCCACACTTAGAAACCCTTGTGGCAACATATAACACCACTCACATGGTTGATGTCATTCACACCTAGACACCCTGGTGGAAAAGTACAACACCCCTCACATGGTTGATGCCATTCGCACTTGGACACCCTAGTGCCAAAGTACGTAACCCTCACATGGTCATCCAAGCTCCTATACCCCCCCGATTAGGCATGGTCTAATGCAACACATTATATAGAACATACATTTTATTTATATATATACATATATATATATATATATATATATATATATATATATATCATGTACATAAGCTCATTTCTTCATCATAACATCATTCATATCATACCTCATGCTTTGGACCTT
>JAABOM020061890.1:0-10653 GCA_011800125.2 Solanum clarkiae
TGAATTAGCTTTCCAGTGCATCCAGTTTCACTAAATTCCAAGTTTGGATCAAGAAGTTATGCACATTTTTGTAAAGCCCATCCATGTTGTGCTCTCTCTGTTTTGGCTAAGTGAGGCTTCACGGAAAGGCTCACGGTCCATGTGACCTTGTACAGACTGTGAGACCTTCTCATGAGATCCCTGGCAACAATTTTTATTCCATTTCATTAATGGTTTTTTTTCTTTTGCAATTATGACTACTTCTAAGGGACTTTTGTGACTTCCTACGCTATTCTAAGACATTCAAATGATCTATACTCTTCCTCCCTCATTCAAATTCATTCTCACACTTAGAATTATATTCAAACTCTCTCTTAAGGACTCCCCTAAACTGAACCTTGGAGGATTGTATTGAAGACTAAAGAAAGGCTCTCTTCTTCATCAAATTTCTTCCTATTTCTTTTTGGTTAGCTAAGGTATGTGGGATTGATTCATCCTTTCAACCACGAAGATCCAAACTCTTTTACACTTGATTTTATGAAATTGAGCTTACTTTTAAAATGAGTTTTTAATATTATTGTTTATTTCATTCAGTGAAACTATGTGTTATGTTGCATTGTTGATGTTAAAGTGATCTAAGCCCTAATATAAGGAATTGAATGATCATTATGAAGATTTGAATATGCATTGTCCCTTTAAAGTTTGATTTAAGTACGGGCAACCTAAGTTGTTATTTGAATGTAGATTTTACTCATTGAAATACTTGAATTTCCTATTATATTTTTTATTTTAGATTTGAATCTCTATTACCCATGCTATCCTCACATCATTCATGGCATATGCATTCATAAGCATTAGATTTTATGAAGATTATGAAGTGGGTTAAGCCCAATTATGTTTATGTATATGATTTTGATAAAATTATGATTATAACAAGAATGTGATCACATAAATGTATATAATATGGCTCTTTGAGTATTTTGGGTGTTTACACTATCTTGATATATGTGAATGAGCTAATCCTATGAATGAAAAGTATGATTCAGCTTTTAAGTCCAAGTGTGCATTGAAATGATTTAAAAAGACTTGTGCCTCTTTTAAAAGCATGTATATGTATAAGTATTCTTGTGGGGACTGACTTAGCATAGAGTGGATTGGGGATGTCAAGACTATCCCCAAGGGTCCTCTCCCTTTTCTTGAACTATGTGTTAGCACAGGTATATGGTAGTCATTACCGAAAAGATCGAGTCATAAGGAATGGTTACACATTTGATATGATATAATATGGAAATCCTTCTAAAAAGACTAGGTTGTAAAGAAGGTATACATCACACTGAAAAGACTGGGTTGTAATGTAAGGACCCGGACTTTGTATGACCTCAATAGAGCATGGAAATTTGGTCCCAAAAAGTTTTGGACCAAGGTGACGCTTCATGGAAGCCTTCACGGTCTGTATGGTGCTTTACGGACCATGTGGATGCATCCTTGAAGTGGCCCTTAGTCTTATATGGGGTTTGAGGGTCTTGGTGTAGAGTTTAAGACCAAGGCATACCATACTTGGACCCCACACACACCGTGTAGTGGACCATATGTTAGCCTTGGGCTTGAGACTCCATAGTTTTGAGCCGAAGTGTAGTGGTACGGCTATGTATACAGTTCGTATGGGGTGGTACAACCCATATGGCCTCCTGTATGGGTTCCAGAGTGAAAATTTTCTAAGTATTGAATCACCATCTTGGAACTTTGTCATGAAGAATTTTCTAAGTGAAGTGGTACGGAGGAGTACACGGTCTGTACACCAACCATCGACTGCTTTCGTTGAAAATTTTCTAAGCATGGAATCTTCAAGCTCAAGCTAAATTCACTTTCAAGCCCAATTCAAGCTTATTTATGTGGTTTATAGTCATCATAGGCCTCCTTCATCAAGTCAAGTTCAAAGGAATTCAATTGGCTACGCTTTTCACAAGAACCTATAGAATAGTCAAGTTTAAATGATCATATCTCTTAGCACAAAAAGAATTGGATGGCACATGACATATCAAATTGAAGCTCTTTGAATTAGCTTTCCATCACATTTAGTTTCACCTCATTCTGAGTTTGGTTAGAGAAGTTATGCCCATTTTTATAAAGCCAATTTGTGCAATATTTTTTGAGATTTGACTAAGTGTGTCTCATGAGAGGGTTGTACGGACCATGATAACTTGTGCGGACCGTGAGACCTCTTCACGGGACCCCTGGCAAGAAATGTTATTTTACTTCATTAATGGTTTTTTTTTCCTTTTAATTGTGGCTTCTCCTAAGGGTCTTTTATGACTTTCTATACTATTTTAAGACCTCTAAATTACCTAAATTCTATTCCTCTCATTTAAATTCATTACTCATACTTAAAATTCTCTCAAGTCACTCTTGAGAACTCTTCTCTCAAGTCACTCTTAAGAACTCTCTCAAGGGACTCTTGTGAATCTAAGCTTGGGAATCAAGGAAAGGCTCATTCTTCTTCAAATTTCTTGTTGAATCTTCTTTAGCTTATTAGCTAAGGTATGTGGGACTGATTCTTAGTTCCTTTCAACCAAGAAGATCCAAACTCCTTTCAATTGATTTTCGTAAAATGTTTGCTTACTTTAAATATAGATTTTGAAGATTATTGTTTATTAAATTCAATTGAAGTATGAGTTATTCTTTATTGATGATTTTAAGTTGATTTAAGCCCAAATATATTGAATTAGATTATTATTATGCATATTTGAATATGCATTGTCCCTTTAAAGTTTGATTTAAGTATGGGTAATCCAAAATATGATTTAAATGTGGATTTTACTTATGGATTTACTTGATTTCATATTATATTGTTGATTTTAGATTGAATCAATATTACCCATTGTTATTCACATATCATTCATAGCATATGCATTCATGAGCATTAGATTTTGGTGAAAATGAAATAGTAGGTTAAGCTCACATTTTTGAAAATGAATTGGTAGGTTAACCTCACTCATATGGTTATGAGAAGAATATGATCACATAAATGTCTATGATATTATCTCTTTGAGTATGTTGGGTGTTTACATCTCATTTGATATTGTGAATGGGTTATTTCTATGTATGAAAGTATGATATGAATTACAATTTGGCATTTGAGGCTAAGTATAAATTATTATGAATGATGTTTGGCTTTTAATCCCAAGTATGCATTGAAATGATTTTAAATGACTTGCATCTCTTTTGAAAGCATGTATAATTTTATATGTATTCTTGTGAAATGATGAATTAGCCCCGATGGATTGGGTGTGCCAGACTATCCCCAAGGGTCCTCTCCCTTTCCTTGAACTATATACCAATATATGTATATGCATATGGTAAACCTCATCGAAATGTGAGGCTCATAAGGTGCGGTTACGATGTTGATATGATATGATAAAATTGTGAAAATCCTATCCAAAATGGGAGACTTGTAAAGACTCCAAAATGGGAGGCCCGTAAGGAGAAGTGTGTTTTTTCTTTGGAAAGTAAACTATTTTTTTTGGTGTGGGGATAACATCAGAATTCCAAGTAATAGCTTGCTTGGTCTTATATGTCGATTGATGTCTCATCCCCTTTTATATAAGCATTTTGTGTTTCATGCATCTTGGATTTCATGACATATTGTTATACTACTCTTCTTGGATATATATCTCTTTCTATATTATGTTCCCTTGTCATCTAACATTGAATGCAAGTTTGATAAGTCATATGTATTACATGTTCGCACACTTAGTACATTCAAACATACTAACACATACTTTTGCCTACATGACCTAACCATGTAGGGACTAAAGACTACTTTCATCTACCGTTTAATGACTAGATCGGATTTGAGAAAGTGTTGTGGTGAGTCGTTTCTTCCAATGACAAGCTACCATCTATCTACCTTATGTTGTTTCTGTTTTGCTATTTACTTTGAGGTTGAGCTAGGGACATGTCTTGGCCCGTCCTATCTTATGACTAGAGGTACTGTTGGACATCTTGTAAACTCTTGTTGGATCTATATATTATGTGTTGTATTTGGAGCTTATGATTATGGTTATCTATTGGATTTGGCTATTATGGATTGATTATTAGAATCATGATGAGTATATATGTTTTGATGTGGAAATGTGGAAGATCCTAGGTCTCGTATTGCCCCTATAGAGTGAGTCATACTTACCCGCCCCTTTGTTCTTATGTGTTATGTGCTATGTGAATCCATGTTAATTCCTTATCTCTATGTCATCCCCATAGCGTGAGTCGTACTTTTCCGTCCCTTGAAACTATGTGTTTACTATTTATATATACGTTTCCAAACTGATGATGTGAATATGAATACTTGAGGCTTATTTTGGGACTCTCGGGTTCCCATTTGCCATGTCACTCCTAGACCCTAGGTCTGGGTCGTGACATGTAAGGTGTGGTGTAGATCACCCTTGGCAAGTAATCTTCTCTTATCGATGAGAGGTTTACATTGGGAAAATTTATATAATAGTTCGCATGGGGTTGAGATGTCGGTTATGGTCACATCCCCTCTTTATATGAGTATTAAACATTTCATGCATCATGGATTTCATGACATATTGTTATATTACTTTTCTTTGTTATATATCTCTTTCTATATTATGTGCCCATGTTATCTAACATTGAATGCAAGTTTGACAAGTCATATACATTGCATGCCTGTATACTTAGTATATTCAAACGTATTAACGCATACTTTTTGCCTACATGGTCTAACCACGTAGGAATTGGAGACTACCTTCATCCACCATTTTGACAGCTAGATCAGATTTGAGACATTTATTGTGATGAGTCCTATCTTCCAAGGACAAGCTACCACTCCTCTACCTATATTTTTTCCGTTTATGTTATTTACTTTAAGGGTGACCCCAACGGTTAAACCGTGATGACGAACGAAAGCGTCTAACAAAGGCATGCTTTTCCAAGTCGCGGGACATGTTTTGGCCCTCGTCCACTACTAGAAATTAGGCCAATGGCAATGACATTTATGACAACGGTTGAAAAACAGTTGCAATAGAAGATCTATAGAAATGGTTATACTCGTTGCATAAAATATATTGACTTAATAACATATATTATCAAACAAGCATTGCAATTGTTCAAAGAATTGTTTCCATATAAAGCTTATTACAACGGTTTTCTAGAACCGTTACAGTAGATATTTATGGCAACGGGTTTATTTCTTTTGTTGCAGTTTACAATTCCCTCCTAGTTTTCACCCAATTTTCATTGTTTCGCATACACTCCCTCCATCTTTTGTTTCTCACATCTCATCTACCAAATTTCCTACGACAAATACAAGGATGACTTAACTAGTAAAAAATGTGCCTTCAAAAGATTTTTCTCCATTCATCTTCCTAGAACAAACTCATCTTTTCTAGATAATCTCATCTTGAGATTGTCTTTTTACAGAAAACTCTCGTTTCATCCCGTAACTATCTTAAACCATTCTTCAATCAGAGAAAAATTTCTTTTGGGTTTTCATCTGGGTTTTCAATTGGAGATTTCAATGTAGTATCTTCAGCTCAATCATCAGGGAGTTTGTAATATTTTCAGTAGAGAGTCCTAACAGTTCTAGTTTCTTCACTAATTTCAGAGCCCTAATTTCTCAGACTCTAAAATCACTCGTATGTTATCTAGCTTTTGCCCTAATTATTAATATAAATTTATTTATTTTAGGCATATTTTGCTTTTTCTCTCTTAGATTTGTTCTTCTATAGGTTGGTTGGGTAATTACTATGTCGTAGCTTTAAGTTTATAATCTGCATTCTTGAAATCTGAAAATTCAAAAACAAGTTTCGATTTACTATCTTCTTGGTAGCGTGTTCAGGATATAGCTTCAGTTGGCCACTGATCGGTTACAAACAACTCAAATATAAGGCTTGAACTTTGAGTTGGGTGTTTAAAGTGCCTTTCTGTGTTCAAATGTGGAGTACAATATTTTCAAGACCTGTGAGAAAGTCAACATATGAGTAATATTGACTTTCTTTGTAATATTATTTTATAATTAATTCAATTTACTAGATTTATGTGATTCTTAGTTGTCATTCTTCTCTTTGCTTTCTGTTATTACATCTGTCTTTTAGACTCTTAGATGGAAATTTGATGTTTTCACAGACTTAGTCATTTTTTTTAAAAAAAAAAAAAGAAAATTGTCACAAGCAAATAGACTTTGGAGAAGGCTCTATGAAATGCAATTTGAGAATCCTGTAAAAATTGGTACAGAGATTTAGTCATGCAACTTCAAGAGTGTCAGGACTAATTATGCATCTAGAGGTCCAATTATTGTACAATATGCTTCAAAATTCAACAACATAATTACCTGGACCTGCATCTACTATCCTAAAACCTTAGTTATAGAAATCATATTTGTTAAGAACTAAGCTTAAATGACTGTGCAAGTGAGTTACGTTATTTATAACTTTATTAAGCTCCTGAAAAGGCTTGAAATTAGAAGTTCTTAAAAAAGTACAATTGAACAGTTTGGTACAGTTTTAAGATGTTCTTAGTTGAGTGTGAAAAATATGTCTAATGTGTTATTTGGAATTTTTCAGCTATCAACTTGCTATAAGCTTCCAAGAGAAAGCAATTGAGGCTTGGGAAGGCCATGGTCCAAGTGCAGTAGATTAACTGAAAGAAGCTCAATGACTTCTTGAACAATTGAAGAAGAAAGTCTCTCGCGTATATGATGGGAATATGATGAAGGTCTTGCCGTTGGATAATTCTAGTGAACAAGTTGTTGTTTCAGCCATTGAAAGGCAAAGAAATGCAGCTAAAATGTTGAATCAATGAATTTCTCCGTAAGTTTATTTATCGACTCTTTCCCTTTTAGGAATTAAATAATACCTTTTGTTAGTTTGATGTATCATTTTCACTAGAACTTATTCTTATAAGTCTCACTAAGGATATTAAAGCTACGAGATCAATCACATTGCAGCAAGTTTTTCTATCCTTTTTGGTGTTGCAAATACTAGACGAGCTTCAATGAAACGATACAGACAACGAGTATTCATTTCTTTTCATTTACGAATTTCTAATGTTGCTGCTGACGAAACTCTCCAGGTAAGTTCTCACACGGCATGGAAACAGGGAATTGACCATGCTATATTTTTATTGGTTGTCTATGCAATTTATTTCCAACTCTAATTAATAAACCATTCCCAACCAAATTTGAAGATTTGGACATAATAGAGTATGTCTTCTTTAGAATTTACTTGCGAGGAGTTAACTAGTTTTTTACTTTATGATTTCATATGAGGTTTGATTCTTATTTCTTTTCTACATACAGAGACTTTTAAATAATCATGATTAGTAGTAGTTCTAGTTTAAATAATCAAGAAGAAGAAGAAGTATGTTCTAGTTGGATCACTTGCATCTTTTCGGAACAAAAAGATCTCATTGACCACTAGACCACACCTTGGATACTATTTTTGCGCTTTTCTAATTCAGCTTTTTCCTTTTCTCTTTTTTTTTGTGAAATTTACTGTTTTAAATTTATATGGTATTAAAAGTGAAACATCGTAAGTTCAAAAGTTGTACTTGGTGATTGAGCATTTTATTGCATTGTTTGTTTGGACTGTATTCGGGCTTTGAGGAATCTGGTTTGCCTGGAATATAATAAACAAAGAGGCTGAGACTATGAGGAATCTAATTTACCTGGAACTAAGGTAATTGAGCATTTTATTGGACGCTTTGGTTAAATTGCTCACCTTGGATAACGAGTTGTAAGTTCCCACTTAATTACTTAATGATTATTTTTACTTAGAGTTTAAATTTATTCACTCACCTATTTTACCCTATCAATTTCTATACTCTAAAATGTAACAACTGAACTACTGAAAAACTTGTAATAGGTTTCTGAGTATTGCAGTTACTGGTGATGGCACAAATGACACCCTTGCCTTGCATGAGTCGAAATTAGACTTGCTATGGGTAAAGGAGGAACAGAGGCTTGTAAATTTGGTCCAGCGCTGAGTTGATATGGCTATGTAAATCATTTACTTCTTATAAGCTCCAATTGGCATTTTTTGGTCTTTTCAGTAATGATGTATGATCAAAATTTGCGTACTAATTACAGTCTCTATTATAGTTTATATCAAATATCTATAATGTCTAGAATTGTGTCTATATTAGATATAGTTATAATGGCCCAGCCCTTGATTTTTTTCCTGACAATTTAATTTTGTGTATGGGTGCTTTTTCTATATATCCAGAGCCCTGGAATTTTAGTATTTGAATTTCTAGATTTGAGGAAGAACCACGAAAAGGTGTAGTTATTGTCCTTGATTTAATCAACTCTGAATATGTGTTAATCTCATAGGCCTATGTTTGGTGGCTTAATCTAACTGCTGTGTGTAATCTTGCATCAATTGCTCTTCCACGATATAGAGAGAAGGTATTTACAGTTGCAATACACTTGAAACATTGCATGGTTTTAAGTTTTCTTTGTCCCGTTATTTTAGCATTTCCCCTTGTATCTTTTAGGATGTCCCAAGTGAATGATAACCATCTAAGCTTGTTGGTATAAGATGCCATACAAGGTTAACAGGGGTAAATAACTAACCTACAAATACACAAAATTATATTGAATATCTTTTTAGTTTCCTAAGCTTGACATGCTTTATTTAGTGCATGCTTGAGTTTTGTTTGGTTAATAAAAAAAGTGATGCCCCTAGAGGATACTTATCACGCGAGAATCTTTGTTATACTGCTCTGATAAGGTTGGAATTTTAAGCGGATATGTCTATCTGTCTCTTCATCATTGTATTTAACCTTGCTCAACGGTTGGCTCTTTCTATCATATTAAGATTTAGAGACTATCAGAATCAGGTTTTGCCTTTGATGCAAAATACTAAAGACATCTATCGACTCCACTCAAGTCAAGAATACTCGATGCATTGCTATTGGGAAAAGAAAGAAGGAAGAGGAAGAATGGACAAATGTCTGAAGTATTTTAAAGAATGTTGAAAGTAACATAAATTTATTTACACTGCTCTATCAATTTATTATCATTTATAATATTAGACAGGGCAGTCCATTAGCAAGTATTATGATGTATCAATTAATATATAGTTGATTCCACAACGTTTTAGGATGCCTGGTCATAAAATTCATAACATGAAATCAAAATTTTCATGACTAACTTCAAGCAAAAGTTTTCTCTCGAGGGAAGTCTTACAAGTGGATTTACATTGTGAAATTTCACTGAGTATGTTATTGTTGTATTACATTCCTAATTCTAACTAGCTCATCACATAGTTTTGGTGTTGAGATAGCTAGCGATATAGTAGCTCAGGTCCAATTACCGAAGTTCAGCAGCAATAATCAAGGTATGGTACCTCCTCTTCTTCTTTTTCTTCTTGTTGTTGCATAGAGTTACAACAGTAATGAGTCTAAGTCTTATGGTTGGGCTTCCAAATTTGCAAGGAAATTTAATTTGTTGTGATGTAGTTTAACTACTATACTCGCAATGGTCAACTATTTTTCTAATGATATAGTTATTTCCAGCTTTCTCCTTCTTTCTATTGTCTATTATCTATTGTGTGGAGAATCATATTGCATCATGATAAAATGAAGTGTCAAGTCTGAAGGTTTGGTCTTCCAAAAATATGAAGAGAAATTTCATGTGGTATTATGTAGTTCCAGTTACAATAAATTAATGTGCACGAATATGAACAATTTTTCATTATGTAAGTTCTAATTTTTTCTTAGCTTATGATAGTACAGTTTTTGAGATAGAAAAACCTGAAGATTGTATTTTATGTGAAGCTTTAGAATCGAAAGGTGAAAAATCAATGATTGAACACATAACATTTCTGCGGGAAAGTAGAATTACCTAAATTAATCAGTGTAAGGAAGCATAGGACTCAAGAAATTAGAAGACATAGATTAATAGAAAGTAACATAGTTGTTCTGACAACTACAAGTGCCTTTTCTTGAATGAAGCCACTATTATTTGTGTGACACGTGACTAAGGATTGCCTTTTAGCACAAGTTTGACATATATATTAGTGACTACAAAGAAAAGTGCACAAGAAAAGAACATCATACATATTTCAACTTTTGGTTGGATTTTGCCTATAATTTTCTTGTCCACTTCATTAAAAGGCTAACAATACTTGGGTAGTTAGATATTTTCTATTTAACACTTTATTTTATTTCTTAATTAATTTTTATTTAAGATTTTTATAGGTGGAGAAAATGATTTAGGGGATGATGAAAGCATTGAAGACCTTATTTGATGAGATAATTGATTCAAAAGTTGAAAAATTTTTAAATACTTTAGCTCAACTCTTTTGTTAACTTCTTCCAAAATATGGCTTATTAATCATTTTCTTTCATAATTTATAGAATTTGTAATTTACTATATTTTGTATAATGCATTATATTTATATTTGTAACCCTTGGTATTGATTATTGTTGTTTTCTATAATTTTAAAATATATATATATATAAGAGCTATTGTGTCACGACCCGAAAATGGGCGTGATGACACTCGTCTTATCCCACCAAGACAAGTCAGCCTAAAAATCAATTTATAATATTAAAAGTGCGGAAGTATAACAAAATAGAAGTTCAATTTAATTACAAATCTCCCCAAAATCTGGTTGTCACGTGCACAAGCTTCTAATGTATCACAATAGATTA
>JAABOM020061891.1:0-10653 GCA_011800125.2 Solanum clarkiae
CGCCCCTCACCCCTGCCCCCAGAAAACATGACCTTAGTCCACTATAAGATCTAGACGCCACTAGCTAAAGCTATTAACTCGCCAAGAAGCAACCACCACAAAAGGGACAACAAAACGCTCCAAAAACACAACAGTATATCACAACAGTGTAATGCGATAAACACCAATAAACACAAAGTGCTCAACAATCTGCAACAGCAAAATTCTGGAGTTTATACCAAATATGCAAGATATAGCAAGAATAAACACCAAGAAACGCATTCCACAGACTTGAACAATACATTCAACAGAATAAGCAGCAGTAAATTTATATAACAAAGCAAGAATAAGCAGCAGTAAGTTTATATAACAAAGCAAGAATAAGCAGCAGTAAATTTATCTAACAAAGCATTCAACAGACTTAAACAAAGCAGCGAAGCAGGGGAACCAAGAAATGCAGTCCTCTATGGAACGCTACACGAAAATATACAGTAATAACGGGTAAAAAATACACACACTATACAGCAGTAATACCCAATAATTAACTGCACTAAACAACAACAGTATAGTAAAGGAAAAATTCAATCACCTAACTAAATACAGACAGTCGACGTTTGCGTAGAAAATGGATATGAGAATTAAGGATATCACCTGCGTAGTCCACGCAAATTGAAAGGATCTAACCTGATGAACGCGTCGATGGAAACTTAAATTATTCCGTCGCCGGAAACTGAAGTCGACAAAAAATCTTGAAGGAGTCTGAAATAGTCTTTGCCGGACCGAGGGATTCGCCGGCCAGCGCACGGAGATGGGCCTGCCAAAATCCCCTAGATCTAGCCGACAAACCAACCGAGATCTCTGGATAACTCGCCGAACTAAGGGAGAAACGAGTTCTCTTCGTGTTCTCTTCATCCGGCAAGGGCTCATCGGAGATTGAGTCGGTGTTTCCAGCCAATAGAACGACGAGCCCTTGCCGGAAATGGGTTTATGTTAGAGAGCGAGAGTACCATTAGAGAGAGAGAGTACCGTTAGAAGCAGTGCATGCAGAGCAACTCCATATTATGAAATTCATTGCACAATATGTTAAAGCTATGTAAAGTTGTGACTACTTTGCTATATTTTGAGCTATAAATCTTGGATCTATTATAAGATTTGATGAGGGTTTTGATGTAAATATCTTGAGGGTGTTGCAAGGTTTTGATTGATGGTTTTATAATGGATTTTCTCGCATGATTTTATCTCTAAATTGCATGGGTTTTCATTACTATTTCACTCCTCCTAAGTGTTTGATAAAATGTCCGGATGTGATTTCTTGAGTAGTTGAAGATCCAAAGCATGAGATGTGATATGAATGACTATATGATGATGAAATGAGGTTATGTATATGATATAATCTATATAAAATGTTGCATTAGACCATACTCGATCCAAGGGGAGAAGAGCCTGGGTAACCATGTTGGGGTTTTGTACTCATCAACCATGCGTGGGGTTTATACATCATCACTGTGTTGGTAAAGTGTGATTACCATCAACCATGTGAGGGGTTTATACGACACAACCACCAAGAGATTTATACCTTGAATAGCTAGCTTGATATCTTCTAACATATGATTTCCTATATGAGCATGCGATTACTTAAGCATGTTTTACTCTTACATTGATCAGACATGTCATATTGTATATTATGTCTATTGCTTAATATTATACAGTTTGATTATGTTGCTTATCTATTGTTGCATTGCATCCTATACACTTAGTAAATTTAAACATACTAACACATACTCTTGCCTATGTGATGTCACCACGTAGGGATAGAAGCCCAAGTTGATCATCCTTTTCCTCCACGTGGCTAGTTCAGTACTACTCAAGCTAGTTGGTGAGTCCTCCACTTTGGGGACCTTAGTATATATTTCTCTTATTATGTATTGAACACTCTTCTTTACTTTCTATTTGGACTATGAGGGTGAGCCTCGTTGCTTTGTCTTGGCCCCCGTTCTTATCTATGTAGTAGGGGTGTTGTTGGACATGCTATATTTATATATATATTTATATATATGATATGTTCCTTGACTCTTGTCCCTTAATTATGATGTTATGCAAGCTTTTCCCTTACTCCCATTGCATCTATTTCTACTCTTTTATACCATTTAAATGCTTCGGTGACCAATAACGTTTAATAATAAGTCAAGAGGCTTGTTTGGGGTCTAGGCCCTATTTTGGGTCATGACAAACTTGGTATCAGAGCATTAGGTTGATGGATCCTCAAAGTCCAACACACCGCGTCGATCAGAGTATTATTCATGGTTGTGTTGTGCACCACAACTATGATTAGGATGCTATCAGGTGTTCTAGAAAATGCTCCATTTCTTCATGATCCATGTCATTTGATAGAGATCGATCCCCTAGGGGTTATTGCTAAACCCTAATTGTTTCATGGCAGGATATGTCTCAAGCTATTCAGGATAGTGATAAGATGAAAACGGAGATTTATGATGCTTTGTGGAAAGTGGCCAAAGATGGGGCGGAATTGGCAATTTACCTCGAACAAGAAGTGGGTGCTTCCGGGACTTCAAATGGTGAGAGGAGAGATACTGAAGCCAAGAGGGCTCGTGTTGAAGGAGAGTTCCAAAGTTTCAGGTATAGGTGTGATGTTGTGTATCCCACATGTTATAACGCTCATAGGTGCCCATGTTTCAAGGGCACAACCCCTATTTTAATTGTTGCAAAGTGGGACATAAAAGAAGGGATTGTCCTCAGAAATACAATAAGAGTAAGGGGGTGATGAAGGGATGACTCGTCTTAGATGCCTATAATGTGGGAGGACTCATAATGGCGCATATTGGAGGAACACGGGTGTATGCTTTGGGTGTGATGAGATAGGCCATAGAATTCTAGTTTGCCCATATGGTTGACCTTTAGATCAAGGTGGTCATGTTGGTCAAGTGACTCGAGGAGGGGATGAGATGCTTGATGCTATTACTAGTAAGTTGAAGTTTTCTTGGCTTTGTTGTGCGTGTATTATTAGTCTAGTGTGCCACTATTTATTTTCTATTCTTTTGGTTGCTAGTAGGGCTTCTTGTGTGTCCAAGATGTTATGTGGATCTTTGGTATCTATCTTTTTATTGGTTATATTGTTGCTAGGAGGTTCATATGTATAGATTCGGGTTTGTATTGCAGTAGGCCTTGCTTTGTGGCTTTTTGGAGTTTGCATGGTGGATTTTGATGTCATTATAGGAATGGAATGGTTATATGTGTTGTTTCTTCATGGGTAGTAGGACCTGTAGAGTTAGGCTCTGATCTTCTAATGAACCCATCTTTAAGAGGAAGGTTGTTAAGTCATAGAATGAAAGGTAGGTTCATTTCATATCTTAAGGTATGACTAGGTCCTAAGGGGTTGCATTTGTCATCTTGTGTAAAATAGAGGTATAGAACCTAAGTTGTTTTGTTATTGAGTTGTTGGTGGTGATAGATGACGCTTTGAATGCACCTTTTCGATATTTCAAACGTACTAGCACATACTCTTGCCTACATGATATCACCATGTAGGGATCGAAGCCTAAGTTCATCATCCTTCTCCTCCACGTGGCTAGTTCGGTACTACTCAAGCTAGTTGGTGAGTTCTCCAGTTCAGGGACCTTAGTATATGTTTCTCTTATTATGTATTGAGCACTCTTATTTACTTTCTATTTAGACTATAAGGGTGAGCCCGATTGCTTTGTCCTGGCCCTCGTTCTTATCTATGTAACAGAGATGTTGCTGGATAAGCTATGTATCTATGATATGAGCCTTGACTCTTGTCACTTGATTTACGATGTGGTGCAAGCTTTCCCCTTAGTCCCTTTGCCCCTATTTATACTCTTTTATGCCATTTAAATGTTTCTGCAACCAATGATGTGTAATGATAAGTCAAGAGTCTTGTTTGGGACCCTTCAGTCTCCCCATTCGCCGTGTCACATCTATGCCCTATTTTGGGTCGTGACATTGCCTATCTCTTGTTGCATTGCATCCTACATACTTAGTACTTTCAAACGTACTAACGCATACTCTATTCCTATATGATTTTACCATGTAGGAACCAGAGCTCCTCAACATCATCCTCATCCTCCTTGTGGCTAGTACTATCTCTACAAAGCAAGCTAGTGAGTCATCAATTTCGGGGACAATGTCTTTGATCTTATTTTATTTATAAAGACTTTCTTTCCTCTATTGTATGTTTTGATTGTGAGGGTAAGCTCGGTTGCTTGTCTTGGCCCCAACTAAGTTCCATGTTTATAGGTGTTGTTGGACAAGTTATGTAATTATTCTTGAGCTTGACTCTTTGATGTTATATGATATGAAGACTTCCCTTAGCCCCTTTTTCCCTTATTTCTATTCTCTATTGATATTTTATTGCTTCCGCGACCAAGGATAAATAATGATATGCTAAGATGATTGTTTAGGGTCCCTTCAGGTTCTTTATTTACTGTGTCATATCTAGGCCCTAGGCTTGAGTCATGGCACATACATAGCTCGAATACCTATCTTGGGAATATCACATTCCCTCACCCTCACTTGGTGCTACTCGAACCAAAGATCAATCTTAGAAAAGTGGCTAGCTCCTTGTAGATGATCAAATAGGTCCTCTATCCTTGATAGAGGGTACTTGTTCTTTATGTGACTCTATTGAGTTACCGGTAGTCGATGCCCATTCTAAGTGAGCGATACTTCTTTCTCAAAAAAAAAAATGAGTGCACCCCAAGGTGACTTTAGAGGCCTTATGAAACCCTTCTCCAACAAATCTCTGAATAGGTATTTCAACTCCTTTAACTCCACCTGGGCCATAAGGTAAGGAGGAATAAATATAGGTTGTATATCGGGGAGGAGATCTATACCAAAATCTATTTTCCTTTTGGGTGGAACACCGAGAAGATCATCAGGAAAGGCAACAAAAACTCATTGACCATGGGAACCAACTCAATACGAAGAAGTTTAGACTCAACATCCCTAACCCTCACAGGATGGTAAATGCAACCCTTAGAAATCAATTTTTGGGCTTTACGACAAGAAACGAACCCACCCTTAACCACCACATTACAACTTTCCAACTCAAGGATGTAACTTTACGGGTTTTACAATTAGTGGAAGCATGATGTGCATGTAACCAATCCATTACAAGAATAATATCAAAATCCACCATGTCAAGTTCAACAAAATCACAAGGCAAGCCTTTATGCAATATGAACACAGGACAATCCCTATAGGCTTTTCTAGCAATAATGGATTCACCAATGAGGTAGACACTTCATAAGGTTCATATAACAATTCGGAATACACATGAAGCTTATTGGTAATAAATAGAGTAATGAAAGAAAGAGTAGCACCCAGATCTATCATTGCATACACGTCATCATAAAAAACCTTTAACATACCGGTAGCAACATCAGGCATGTTTTCCACTCCTTGCTTTCCTTGGAGAGCATAAAACCTATTTTATCTTGGAGCACCCCCTTGTTGGCCTCCTTATCCCCTTTGATCAAAATGAGAACCTTTCCCTTAAGGTCGACCATCTTTACCCTTGTTTTGAGCATGTGGACAATCAAAAATTTTGTGGCCCATCTTGACACACCCAAATCATGCACCCATGGTCCTCTAACATGTGCTACCATGATTTCTCCTGCATCTTGGAACCTAGGATGAGTCACCCCGTCATTACCACCTAGAACCTTGGTCTAGACACCCTATCATTAGCAAGCCTCTTGTGTGGAGAACTGGAGGACCCTTTGCATTGAAATTTGTGACCATGTTGGAAACAACTACCCTTAGCACCTTGGAAACAACCATCAAGCTGATCCCTCTTAGACTCCCCACTTCTCCGCTTTCTAAAATTTTTCCCTCAAGTTGTTTGGCATAGGCGATGAGACGAGATAAGTCCATGTTACCCACAAGCATAGTGGTATGACATTTTTCATTCAACAAATCGGACACCCCCGAACAAACTTGTTCATTCTTGATCACAATCGGCAACCAATTGAGGAACATACTTTGAGAGATTATTGAATTTAAGGGCATACAACCTTTTACTTATGGAGCCTTAACTGAGATTCATGAACTCCATAATTTTTGCCTCTCTCCACTCAATAGGGAAGAACTGATTGAGGAAGGCGGCCTTGAACTCCTCCCAATGAATGACATCATTGTTTCCCCTCTCCAATTTCCATTGAGCAAACCAAATTTGGGTCACACCCTTGAGTTGATACGCTTCTAACTCCATCTTCTCCTTAGAATTCAGCCCCATAATAGCAAGTACCTTATACACCTCATTAATAAACTCGTGGGGATCTTCCTATGCCTTAGACCCAAGAAACTCCAGAGGGTTCATCCTTGTGAAGTCCCTCACCCTTAAGGATGGAGTAGGAGCATGAGGATCTTGGGCTTATTGGTTCAACTGGTTGGCCATAGCGTGGGCTAACATAGTGATGGCATTCTAGAACTTAGCTTGCGTAGCCCCTTCTCCTTAAGGAGCTTGATGAACTGGGCCCTCTTTGGGTGTGTGGGCCCTTTGTGGTCTCCCTCTTAGTAGTGGAATGATATAAAAGAGCAAAAGAGCATTTGTTAGGGGAGGAAGCTTTATTTTTGCATCAAGAGCATGACTTAGATGATGAAGAAGTGAAACATTTCCTAAAATGCCTCATAGCCTCCTATTCGTAGTTGTGGTGCGCTTCACAACCATGAATAAGACTCTAATCGACGCGGTGTGTTGAATTTCCAAGGATCACTATCAACTTAGTGCTCTGATATCAAGCTTGTTATGACCCAGGCCTAGAGCCTAGATGTGGCACGGCAAATAGAGAACCCGAAGGAATTCGAAAAAAGCCTCTTAGCATAGCATTCGTACATCCTTGGTCGCAGAAGCAAAATAAACAACAAGAAGTGACATTAATTAGAAGGGAAGTGGGACTAATGGAAGTTTTTCATAAAGATAGCCATAAGGTGTCAATCTCGATAATACAAAACATCATAATATCCAACAATGGGGCGGGGGCTAAGACATCTCCCTGACTCACCCTCATAGATAAGTGTCCAAATATAAGATAAAATCTCAACATAAACTTGAAGAAAATTGATATTGTCCCCGTATGTGAGGACTCACTAAGAGCTAACTCCGAATGGTCCGACTAGCCATGTGGAGGAGGATGATCAATAGGGCTCCAATTCTTATATGTTGACATCATGTAGGCATAGGGTATGCGTTAGTACTTGGAATATACTAAATATATAGGGTGCAATGCAACAAAGGATATATGTTATAATAATCAAGACACATAATCATAACTAATAGGTATAAACTTAATATGAAACATATACTCAATACCTTACACAAACATGCATGAGAAAGGCCAAATAAACCACCCACTCACCTTATGGTATAACCTTTCTGGAGAGTGTCATTAATATCTCTATCTTACGACATAGTTTTGTAGCTAGTATAAGATGTCCCTTACCTTATAATACAATTTTTTCGATAGGAAATTAAGAGATGTCCTTACCTTATGATACCATCTCTTCGGTAAGGAGATATCCTTAACTTACAATACCATCTTTTTGGTAGGAGAAATATCCTTACCTTACGATACATTCTTTTTGGTAGTAGTCATGAATTATTCTACCTTATGGCATGAACTTTTCGGTAGCTAATACAAAAATAGTTTATCAAACCATCACATTGAAGTATCAAGAAAGGGTTTCACATTACTCATATACTTGCAACATTCTTATGAGTTCATAGCATGCATAATGGCCTTTCACAATATATAATGTTCACAATTCTCATGCTTCACAATAATACATTCATCAATGTAAGTAGTGTACAATAAACTTGAAATCATGCCATTTAAGAATGTAAAACATGAGAGGAGTAAAAATCAATTCATTTGGAATACATGAGAGTAGTAAAACCCTCATTTTTAGGTGTCATGAAGTTCATCTAAAGATTCACCAATGTTCATAGTCTCATAATTCATATCACGTGTCACCTCAACAAGCATAAATCAACTTATGCAAATTAGCTTCAATAGACATTCATACGTACTTATTCAACACTTGAAGAATCCAACTCTAACCACACATATAATGCATAATAAAGTTTACCCATGTAGTATTCAATATTAAAATAATGAACATTTATAAGGACTAAAGGTTTGGCTTCACGGGTGAAGGAAACCAATGAATGAAACTCATATAACTTAAGCTTGAAATTTCTCGGAATTGAAATTCAAAGTTGTCCTTGAGATCCTTGAATTTGAACCGGGAATTTGATAAAGTTTTGGAGATGTTTAGAGAGGATTTTTGAGTGTCTTAAAGTTGAAGAATGGCCAACAAATGAAGGTATCATGTTTAAATGGTCATTGGGTTATTACCCCAATGCCCTTGGTGGAAATAAGTAAAACATGGCACAAAACTGTGCAAGTCTGCGCCTAGGACCCATCGCACCTACGACGCAGATGCACACTATTTTATACCACTATTGCAAAATTTATTTTTGCAATGGGTCTTCTAAAATTCGGAGGTTACCCTTTCCCACACAATCTTTCCCTCAGAACAGGAATATAAGTCAAATTTTTGAAATCATGCATGATTTTTGAGATATTTGAAAAATATACTTTTAAGGCATTACGAAGCATATGAGGGGAATAACAGTTGTCATGGATGTGTTTGTTGGTTAAATTTTTGGAAACTTTCAAGACTTAAATTGCTAAGCAATTTAGGTCTGATTTTAGAGATTGTTGGGGCTATTTTGGGTGGTTTTTCAGGGAGAGCGTTATGGTGTGTTCAAAAGTAATTAGCGGCTTTATTTTCGATAAACTTCTTATATTCACCAGCTTTAATTCTTAAGTTTTTGTGGAAAATTTGGATTTTTGTTACTTTCCATTGTTGTTTTATATTCTAGCCCGGAATTATGTCCCATTTTGGTATATGTTCTCATAGAATTATTTACAATCTATTTTCAAGGTTAACTCTAGAATTTCAGGCACGTTTCCCATATTTCCTGTTTTGATCCCGAAATTGGCTTTTCCCCATTTCTTGTAAAATCAATGTCTAAATGATTGTAACGAAATTGTGGTTTTATTTCTGAATTTGTGAAAACAATTGAAGGCCGTTTGGAAGAGAAAATCTCAATGGAGTAGTTTGGAGTAGGTGTGGGATCGGCCTACAAGTAGGCTATGACATTCTTTTCTGTAGATTGAACTAGAATATATAGAATCATGTTGAGATAGATGAAATTTGGGTTGGGGTAGCTTGATTATGCATATACCTTAAATGTTAGAATCCATGTTTTCAACCTTTACCGGGTGTTTTGGGAAATTGAAAACATATAACTCCTTCCATTGTTTCTTAGTGCTTAGAGTATTATCAAATTAATGTATATGTCATTGTGGATTATTTTGGACTTAGTGTAGGATGATGTAAACCTACTTTAGATACCCCGGCATCTTCGCAGCTGACTTAGATCTTTTTAGAATGGCATTGCAAACAAGAGTTTGGTAGTTGGGCCTTATCTAGGCAGTAAAATTGCTCTTATAAATATCCTCATCAATAATTTCCTAAGTCTTATGTCTTTTGAGATGTGTTGGTGATACTAAACTCTCCATTTGGTTTGTTCTTGGTTCCACTTGAAGCTCAAGTGGTTACATTGGGTCATTGCATCATGGAAAGGTGATCATCGACAACCATTAGCGTGTAGTTTTAAATGAGAGTATCTAGCACCCTCCATTAAATTATTCATGTGAATATCTGAGTACTACGCCCACCCTTGACCTTACTAGGCTATGGAAATCATCTAGGTACTAGGCTCGGCCTTGATCCCCTTGAGAATTTAAACGAGTATCCTAGTCTCAATCTCTGCCTCTGTCCCTAGATCACTTTTGACTTTCTAGTTTTCAGGGATTTTGGATAGGATATGGATTTTCAATTCTCAATGTTACAGATTCCTTACTACATTTCCATCGTAGTCATAGCCATTATACATACCTGATGGACCTATGGGGATTTGTCTAGGTTTTACTTTAAATTGTGCATGAATGTCCTGACTAGGCTTACGCCCAGTTGGGTATGGTTAAGTTAACATTCTTAGCTAGTTTCTAGTTGTTTATATGATTATTTATAACTCTTACCTTAGATGCCATATTTTGACTCTTATATAGGATTATTCCTTTTTTTCATATTGCCTCACTTTTCTTTCTCAGTAAGCCTATAATACTACTAGCTACTTCTTGTTTTGGTACTCATGGAACACGCTGCATCTACATTCATAATACAGACCCAAGCATTATTCATCATTTCTGATTTATCGAGCCTACTGCAATAAATTTCAGAAATGAGGGTGAGCACTTGCCATTTTGGGATATTTTTGTCTCGTTTAGCTTAGTTGGCCCGTCTTTTAGCTTTTGAGTCTAGCCAGTTGTTGTATAAATATATTTGATCCACTTTTGGGTTTTATACTCATCTCTATTTTGTAGTAGCTCTGTACTTGTGACGTCCAGGTTCTGGGAGGTATCATTTTGTATATAGTCATTTGTGTTCTGTTTCATTATTATCATTATCATAGCCATTATACATTCTTACTACATTTCCATCGTAGTCATAGCCATTATACATACCTGATGGACCTATGGGGATTTGTCTAGGTTTTACTTT
>JAABOM020061892.1:0-10653 GCA_011800125.2 Solanum clarkiae
GTGCAATTTACACAATATCTACGAAATTTTCCATGTGACCATTTTGTCTTGATTAAAATATTTTACGGGGTCTAACACTTACATACCTGGGTTGAGGTTTGATGACTGGTGGACAAAGGTTTGTGCTTCACTCATTGAATCTCTCGCTCTTCTCCTTCTCTCCTGCTCTTATTAGCCCTTACTTTGTTTTTAGCGTAATAAGGACTTAGGAATGAGTTTAAAAACTCTTTTTACATTTAAAATGACCTAGATTGATCGTGTTTTAGTTTAAAAGGGTTTGAAAAAAGTCTGAAATACCCCTCAAAAAATTTAAAATTTTGCACTATGGCGTACCAAGTCCATATCGCAGACTTGGACACTTTTAGTGTCATTTTCATTGAAATTTTTTTGATCAATTTTCTTATCCCATAGAAAATATCGAAATCACCACTAAGTGAAAGTCAGCGACAAGGAGTTGTTACAGACATGCACAAATTGAAAGTATAAGACACAGACTTGTTACTGACTTTTCTGGAATTGCATTTTTCGCTACACAAAATTATCTTTTAGTTCGGTTGCTCTAAAATTCAACCAAGACCATTTCCCAACACATGTTTTCATATTGATCATGATTCGAACCTCGAATTTTCCAAAAAAGTTTGAAAAGATGTGTTATGCAAGCACCTCTATCTAGGGGTATTTTAGTAATTTTATCAGGTGTAGTATTATCTCTCTCTTGGGATCATTCTTCCTCGAATGAAGAGTGACTATAGTTGGACTCAAGGCATGAATAATACTCATGGACTCTAATAATCAAGCAATCCTCAGCTCACTTATGCAATCTAGAAACAAAACAAACAAGTAACAAATCAAACAAATCATCAATCAGACTCTAGGACTCTATTGCTATTTCAAACTCAAAATAGAAGGGGACTCAAAGAATAAGTACGAATCATTACCATCAACTCCCTCATTACCAGCAAGTAGAAACAAATGCAGGTACCTCACCTTCATGTCCTCCTCTGCCTCTCAAGTTGTCTCTTCTACAAATTGATTTCTCCATAACACCTTGACA
This sequence comes from Solanum clarkiae, assembly GCA_011800125.2. Classification (NCBI taxonomy): domain Eukaryota; kingdom Viridiplantae; phylum Streptophyta; class Magnoliopsida; order Solanales; family Solanaceae; genus Solanum; species Solanum clarkiae. The sequence continues at coordinate 1,055 of JAABOM020061892.1, forward strand.
GATGCAATCTCTTTGGTTCTTAACTTGCGAACCTGACGATCAATGATTTGAATGGGAACCTCTTCATAGATCAAGTTATCCTTAACTCCAAAACTCTCGACAGGATCTACCAACTGCGGGTCTCCCAAACACTTCTTAAGCATAGAAATGTGAAAGACTGGATGGATGACCGCTAGCTCTTGTGGTAGCTCTAATTCATAGGCTATATTGCCTGCTCTCCCAAAATCTGATAAGGACAAATGTACCTCAGAATCAACTTCCCTTTCTTCTCAAAGTGCATCACACTCTTCATAGGTGATACTTTCTAGTATACCCAATCATCGACCTTAAACTCTAAGTCTCTTCTTCTAACATTTATGTAGGAATTCTGTTGACTTTGTCCAGTCTTCAACCTTGCTCGTATTATTTTCACCTTCGCCATAGCCTGATGAACCAAGTCTAGTCCAATCAATTTTGCCTTCCCCACCAAGAACTAACCAATCAGCGATCTACATATCCTCCTATAGAGTGCCTCATATGGGGCCATCTGAATACTCAAATGGAAACTGTTATTATATGCGAACTCAATCAGAGGCAGATAGTCATCCCGGTTGCCATTGAATTCAATGACACAATCTCTCATCATATCCTCCAAAGTTGAATAGTGCGTGCTGCCTGTCATCAGTTTGTGGGTAGAAGGCAATGCTAACATTCACCTTCGAGCCCAAGCCTTTCTGGAAAGATCTCCAAAATAGAGCAATAAATTGAGCTCCTCTATCAAGATGATAAGCAAAGGGGATCCATGCAATCTAACAATCTCCTTTATGTGCAGTCGAGCATCATCCTGCATAATGTCAGTCGTCTTTACCGCCAAAAAGTGTGTAGACTTTTTCATCCTATCAACTATTATCCAAATTGAATCATGTTGTCTGTGGGGCCTTGGTAAGCCTGTGACAAAATCCATATTGATCATCTTAACTTTCATTCTAGAATTTCAAAGTTCTGAGCTACTCTACCTGGCCTTTAATGCTCAACTTTAACTTGTTCAGAACTCGAGCACTTTGAAACAAACTCGATAATGCCTTTTTTCATCCCACTTCACCAATACACTTCTCTTTAGTCGTGGTACATCTTAGTTGATTTCAGATGGATCAAATACTTAGATTTGTGTGCTTCCACCATGTTTCTCTCTCGTATGCCATCAACATTAGGAACACATAACCTGCCTTAGTATCTTAATACTCCATCTCCCCTTTAGAGAAAACCATCCCTTCTATTATGCACATCTACCTTTAATTGCAGTATAATAGGATCTCAATCTTGCTTCTCCTTCATCTACACTACCAGAAAGGATGCAAACCTATTATGTATAAGAATTCTACCTTCACTAGATACATCTAGTTAAATTCCAATCGCGCCATTCAGTGAACCTCTTTAGCTAGCTGATTCTTCTCTTCCTCCATATGAGTGGTGTTTCCCATAGATAACCTGCTAAGAGCATCAACAACTACATTAGCTTTACATGTATAGTAGAGGATGCTCATGTCATAATCCTTGAGCAATTCCATTCATCTCCACTGCCTCAAATTAAGCTCTTTCTAGGTAAAGACATATTGCAGGTTTTTATGCTCTGTGAAGAGATCAATATGTGCTCCATATACATAGTGGCAACAAATCTTGAGGGCAAGCACCATAGCTGCCAACTTAAGATTATGAGTCGAATAATTTCTCTCATGAACCTTAAGTTATCCTGAAGTGTAAGCTATCATTTTCCCCTCTACATCAACACACATCCCAATCCGACTCTAGATGAATCACAATATATTAAGAAATCCTTTGTCCTCAAGGCAGGGTCAAAACTGGTACACTAGCCAACCTATTTTGAACTCTTGGAAATTCTTCTCACATTCGTTAGACTATTGAAACTTAACATTCTTCTGAGTCAGTCTAATTAATAGTGAGGATAAGGATGAAAATCCTTCAACAAATTTGCGGTAGTAGCCTGCTAATCCCAAAAAGCTCCTTATATCAGTCAGAGAGGTTGGTTTAGGCCAGTTACCGCTTTAATCTTTTGAATGCCTACTCGAATAACATCGCCCGAGACTATATCAGCTAGAAAAGCCACAGACTTGAGCCAAAATTCATACTTTGAAAATTTTACATTTAACTCATTATCCTCTAGGATATGTAAAGAGATTATGAGGTGATTTGCATGCTCCTCCTTATCTCTAGAATACGCCAGAATATCGTCAATAAACACAATCACAAACATGTCACGATATCGTGTAAGTACTTTGTTCATCAAGTCCATGAAGGATGCAGTTGCATTTGTTAACCCAAAGGAGATCCCCAACAACTTGGAGAAACCATATCATGTTCTAAAGCCATCTTCGAGATGTCACGTTCTCTCACTTTCAACTGGTGATAGCTGATCTCAAGTCTATCTTGGAGAAAACAGTGGCACCATGAAGTTCGTCAAACAAGTCATCTATCCTTGGGAGGGGATATTTATTCTTGATTGTTACCTTTGAAATGACCCTAAAAAGTGCTCAAAAATATGCCTTGAAAGTGCTCGAAATCATAATTTCTATATATCTAAAAATCTGTAGGCGATATCAAAAATTCGATTTCATATTCTTGTTCAGGGAATCAAAATTAGGTGAAAAATGGTCCAACCCTGATTTAAGAGTGAAAGATTAGAAATTATAAATTTTGAAAATGCAATTTCCAGAACAGTTTCTGCGTCTGGGGTGCTACGCGCCCCAGTGTTATTTTGTACATTTTTCTATTTTTGGGTCCAAGGCTTTGGTTCTTGGGCCCAAGAGTTTCCATACGTGTTTTTACTTATACTTAGCCAAATTTCACCCTTATATCATCTTAAAAACATTTCTCAATACTCACTAAAACACTTAGCCATATTTTCACTCCTAAATTCAAGTCTCAAAACCGTTATCCGGAACTAAAGATTTCCTTCAAGCTTCACGCCTGTATTTTCAATCTTCAACAAGAGCTTCTCCAAAGTCAAAGTATGTAGGTTTTAGCCATTGGGTCATTTCACCCATGATGCTCTAATCTCCTTTTTACTCAATTTTCATGATTTAAAGTTGATTTTACAAATGGGTTTACTATTATGAACATATCTATGAACTATGTTAAAGCTTTGTAAAGTTGTGACTGTTTTGTTATGTTTTGAAATATAAATTTTGGATCCAGTGTAAGATATGATGAGGGATTTTGATGTATATTGCTTTAGAGTGCTGCAAGGTGTTGATTGATGGTTTTACAATAAATTTTCTCGCATGATTTTGTCTACAAATTACATGTTTTATACTACCATTTTCACACCCTCTAAGTGTTTGATAAAATGTTTGGTTATGGTTTCTTGAGGAATTGAAGGTCCAAAGCATGAGATATGATATGATTGATGTTATGATGATGAAATGAGCTTATGTATATGATAAATCTTATATAAAGTGTTGCGTTAGATCATGCGCAATCCGGGGCGGGGGTCGAAGAACCTGGATAACCGAGATGGGGGTTTGTACTCATCAACTGAGTGAAGGGTTTGTACTTCTCCACCTAGTGATGGGGTGACATCATCACTAACCGAGATGGGGTTTGTACTCATCAACCGAGTGAAGGTTTTGTACTTCTCCACCTAGTGATGGGGCAGTATCATCACTACTCAAGATGGGGGTTTGTACTCATCAACTGAGTGAAGGGTTTGTACTTCTCCACCTAGGTGATGGGGCAACATCATCACCATCCGAGTGAAGGGTTAGTACTTCACCACGTAAGTGATGGGGGGGCATCATCACTAACCTACCAAGGGGTTCAAGCTTTGGAAATCTAGCTTGGTCTCTTCTACACATATGATATTCTATATAACCATGAGTTTCTTAAGCATGTTTTACTTAAGCATTGATCATACATGTCTTACTGTTATATGATGTCTATTGCCTATTATTATGCATTTTGATTATGATGCTTACCTCTTATTGCATTGCATCCTACATACTTAGTACATTCAAACGTACTAACACATACTCTTGCTTACATGATATCACCATGTAGTGATCGGAGCCCAAGTTGATCATGTTTCTCCTCAACATGGCTAGTCAGTACCTCTCAAGCTAGTTGGTGAGTCCTCCACTTTGGGGACCTTAGTCTATGTTTCTCTTATTATGTATTGAGACACTCTTCTTTATGTTCTATTATGACTATGAGAGTGAGCCCGATTCCTTTGTCTTGGGCTCCGCTCTTATCAATGTAGTAGAGGTATTGTTGGACATGCTATGTATCTATGTTACGAGCCTTAACTCTTTTGTCTCTTGATATTGTTGATGTGCAAGCTTTCCCATAGTCCCTTGACTTAATTTCAAATCTTTTATGTTAATTTGTTTTCGTGACCAAGGATATGTTGATGATATGCTAAGAGGCTTGTTGGGGTTCCTTCGGGTTCCTCATTCACCGGTCACATCTAGGCCCTAGGCTTGGGTCGTGACAACCTTGTTCAACTGACGATAGTCAATACATATTCTGAGAGAATCATCTTTTTTTTTGCACGAATAGGACAGGGGCACCCCAAGGAGAAATAGTTGTCCTAGTAAAGCCCTTCTCTAGTAAATCCCTCAACTGTAATTTTAACTCTTTCAACTAAGCGGTGCCATCCTATAAGGTGGAATGGAGATAGGTTGGGTGTTTGGGAGAACATCAATCTCGAAGTCAATCTCCCTGTCAAGAGGGACTCCTGGCAAATCCTCAAGAAACTCATTCACAATCAAGACTGATTCGGGAGTAAGAGGCTCAACATCATCAGTATTCACTCACACGAGGTGATAGATACAACCTTTAAAGATTAACTTTATGGCCCTAAGGTAGGAAATAAATTAGGTGCAACAGAATCAACCTTCCACTCTAGGACCAATTTATTCGGGAATTGAAATTTAACATTTCGGATCCTATAACCAATGGAGGCATAACAGTCACAAAGACAATCCGTGCTAAGGATTACATCAAAATCAATCATCTCCAATTTTATTCAAATCAATAAGGGTATTCCTATGATGGACGGATACAACACAATCTCTATAAACTCTCTCAACTAGAATAGGCTCACTAACAGGAGTAGAAATAGAAAAAGGCTCAAGCAAACACTCAGAAGAAATCTCAAATCTACCATCCAGATATGGCATCACAAGCGATAGAGGTTACACAGATCAAGCAATGCATAACAATTAAAAGTAAAAACTCGAAGCATATCCGTCACAACTTCTAGTGTAGCTTCTTGGTCCTGCGATTCCCATCGTGCACAGAGAGTTTGCTCCATCACCTGCTCTTGGTGTAACATCTCTCTGATTTCCTTTTTGCTGGTGGTGCTATAGTAGAAGATTGTGCCTTATTGCTCCACAGTGGGCACTCTCTCTAAAAAGGACCTATCTGGCCACACTTATAACAACCATTTCCTCCTCTTTACACTCTCCCAAATTCAGCCTGCCACATTTCACATAAGGTGGCTTCCCTTCCAAACCAAGGGCCATACTGGCCTAAGAACACTATGCTCTAAAATTTGACTGACCCTAGGACTTCTGATCATATTTGTTACTTGGAGCTGGTGCACTTTATGATGGTGCATAACTTGGATGTCTCTTCTGAAAGTAAGACTTTTCTCCCTTGTTCTGCTTAGTGTGGTTAGGCTCAGTGTTGTTGACTTAGACATCTTACTCAGATGCTTCTCTCAGTGCTTTTTTTGTCCTCTTCAGGTTGTTAGCCATCCATGAGTCTAGAGATGTCCATGTTTGGGATCAACAGAGTTGCTTTATACTCCTTCTTCGTATATTTATCCAAACCAGATATGAACTTCCTCATTCTTGCACTCATATCCTGGACCATCTTTGGAGGATATCTAGATAGTTGGATGAATATGATGCTGTATTCTTTGACAGTCATCCCCTCTTGCTTCAAATTCACGAACTTGTCAATCTTGCCGTCCCTCAGTTCCTGAAGAAAGAAGTGATCAACAAAAACACTCTTAAATTCATTCCATTTAGTAGGCTCAGCATCCCCACCTCGACCCTCTTCCTATTAGTTGTACTAGACATTTGCCACTTCCTTAAGCTGGTGGGAGGAAAATTCAACTCCCTCAATTTCAGCCACATAATGGCTTTCAAGACTTTTCACATTTTATCAATGAAGTTCTGGGAGTCCTCCTCAACCTTCGACCCTGTGAAGACCGGTGGGTTCATCCTCAGAAAATTCTAAGCCTGGTTGCAGCAGTTGGCTCTTGGGAGCTGGAGCTAGCAACCTATGAAGTTCGATTACCACTCTAGGAAGTCACAAGCTAGGTAAGCATAGTGATTGCTCCCCTAAACACAACCTCTAAAGTGGGAGCTGGCTGAGCAGTAGGCAGTTGTGGCACCCCAGTGGTTCTAATAGGTTGACCCTGGCCTCTTGTCTCCATCTAGGTAGGCACTTCTGGTAAAGGATTCTCAGTCTTACTAGTTAAGATATCTCTTTGCATGGCGGTACGCTTAAGAGGCATGATTTGCAAATATGAAACACTCGAATCAAATAGACATTTTAATAGAGAAATTTTATCACACGAACTTAGAATACAATAGAAATGTGATCATTCATAATGTCCTATAAGCTCCTGCTTATACCCATAAACAAGAATTTACTAGACACGACTTCACCTACTCCCTAGGACACTTGAACTCTATTCTCTGATACCAAGTTTGTCACGTCTCGGAAAGGTATCCTTGTCGTGGGCGGCACTTAAGAACCATTACTGATTCCCTAAGAGAACCACCTAGTCTCATCATCACATTTTACTTGACAACAAAAGAAAATACTCAAATGAAAGGCATTCAAATAGAATAATAAAATTCTTATGAAAAATAAGTTCCAATAATCAAGTTTGAAAATCAATAACAATCGACCATACTCTATTCAGATGTCTATGAAGCCTCTATCTAACAATTTAGATGGTACTATGATAGGTCATAGCTATCCAACTCAAGAAATAAGAATACTCAGTGAAAGTAGTAAGGGCCCCTCCAAAGACAAGGAGGGCTCACCAACTCGGGAGGTAAGGAAACTAAACCTCAATGGTGCATCTGTTGAAGTCTTCTGTCACCTTTATCTGCATCATTAATGATAAAGGCCCAAATGAGTATCAATACATGAAATATACTAGCATGTAAGACTGGGCAAAGTAAACAAGTAAAGCTTAACTTATCTCAGAACTTAACTCATTAGCACATGACTCAACTTAATAGGAGATGCAAATTTAAGGTTTGAAGACATGCTTAATAATAAACTCAATCTTTATGCAGCTCCGTTTAAAACATAATATGCTAAAACAAGTGATGCTTGGAAGTTTCTCTAACTGACATAACTTCCACCATCATGAGTTTGATGATGCACAATGATGCCAATGTCGTTCCCACGCCCGTTCTAAGCTTTCCAAGATAAAGGATGTCAACCTATCCCTCTCTCAGATCCAAAGAGAATGCCCATCTTTTGGGACATGAGCCGCCAGAGTTAATTGCACGACTATCCTAGCTGGCAATGTAGTTCTGCGATGTTATCCTCTTAGCCAACCCGATGCTCAATACTATTTCCAAGACTAAAATGTGTTCATACGAACCATCTCGAACTTATCTCTTTGATCTTATCTCAAACAACTCAACTTGATTATGCAATAGCTCTAAAATTCTGGATCATCATTCATGCAATGCAACTTATGACCCTAACTCACATCATACAAGACTCCAACTTATACGGTCAGTTAATCTCATATCAACCATGCTCAACACATAATGTACATTAGATTCTCATCACACACATATGTAAAAATAAGAACATGTACTTCTCATACTCAATTTACTCAAATCATCCACTCAAACTCATTATTCTCGATTCAGTCAATATATCGTGCAAGGTCTTACAGATTAATGCAATTTAAGATTCATGTTGTTAAGTATAAGGCTAGTATCTCAATTTTCTATAAACAATAATGCAATGCATAATTTATTTATATATACTTATGAGGGATCAGAGTAAATGCAAGAAACTTGAAAATTAAGATCATAGAGTTTTCGTTACAATTCTCATTCACCATCTTGACTCAAATAGATGCAAGGGCATGTGGACAAACTCAGTCCAACACTTTAGGTAGCCTTATATACCTGGGTTGAGGTTTGATGATGGGTGGACAAGGATTTGTGCTTCACTCATTGAATCTCTCTCTCTCTTCTCTTCCTCTCCTTAGCCCTAATTTTGTTTTTAGCGTAATAGGGACTTAGGAATGGGTTTAAAAAACCCTTTTACCCTTAAAATGACCTATATTGATAATATTTTGAGTTTTAGAGGGATGATGAAAAGTCTGGAATGCCCCTCAAAAAATTAAAATTTTTGCACTACGGCGTACCAAGTCCGCATTGCGAACTTGGGCACTTTCAGTGTAATTTTCATTGAAAATTTTTCGATCAATTTTTAAATCCCTTAGAAAATATTGAAATCACCAGTAAGTGCAAGTCCATGACATTGACTTGTTACATACATGCACAAATTGAAAGTCCGCGACACGAACTTGTTACGGACTTTTCTGAAATTGCGTTTTCCGCTTCAAAAAATTGTCTTTTGATTCGATTGCTCTAAAATTCAACCAAGAGCATTTTGCCACACAAATTTTCGTGCTAATCACGATTCCAACCTCGGATTTGCCAAAAAAATTTGAAAAGATATATTATGCAAGCGGTTCTCATCTAAGAATATTTTGATAATTTTACCGAGTGTAACACATAATTAACAATAATTATCGTTATTGTCAATCACTATTTCTATCCACTATTTACAATCAACTTCACTAGTTACCATTACCATAATAATCAGTAATCACCACCTAATATGATATGTTGACAACCATCATTGTTATTCATCGTTTTGGCTAGTGCACAAATATCCAATGTAAGTTGATAGGATTATCACATGAATTACTCTAATCAGAGATGTTTATGATTCGGTTTGAGTCAAAATTCTTTTTTTTTTTTAAAAAAAAATCAATTCAGCTAAAACTTTTTTCAAATATTAGAACCAAATCAAAACACTTGAATCAATTGAAATTATACCCACACTACAAATCAAATTAGAACATAGAAGCCAAGAATTATACTATTACAAAAATAAATACTTAAGTTGCAAATCAAGAGTGTAAAATATTAATATGTTTCGTAATATTTTACATAAAAATCCGCACATATATGTGCAATTCTAATACTTAAATAAGTATTTCTATAGTTGATTTGGTTCAATTTTTTCAATTATTTTCTACCTACATATCTATATCTATTTACATCTATATTTATACTACCTTAAAAGCACCAACTCTAAAAATTATAACTGTCAAAATGGGTCAACCCAGCCCACCCAGCCCAAGCCTCGCAGGCCAAGGAATTTGGAGGGCTGGGATGGGTTGGCCCTTCATTTGGAAGGGCCTTGAAATGGCCGACTCAACCCAACCCTAGTAGGGTCGCGGGTTGGGGCGGGCCAGCCTTTCTCTTGTTGAAAGAATTTTTTTTTTCTTATTCAATCTAATTTTAAACTTGAAATTTAGT